>JAGXCT010033527.1:66665-157542 GCA_022495035.1 Philopotamus ludificatus | reverse complement strand
AAATAAAATGAATAATAATGGTCCCAAATTAGAACCCTGTGGGATTCCAGAAGTTGCTTCGTAGACACATGACGTCATGTATCACGTACTGTTTTCAGTACAAACAGTAAAAATATACAATAATAACCAAAAACATAATTAAATCTTAAATATACGTACGGTGACTTTGGTAACGAGATGATCTGGTACATTTTCCGGCACTGATAATCTGTCGGATACTTTTTGAAACGTCGGCACTTCATCAGGCACGTCTAAAACTTCGACAGTCACCGTCGCCGTACCCAATCTCGGTTCTGGAGCGCCGTCTTTGGCCGTAACGACAAATATATATTCCTTAAAACATAATTTAGCATTTTAATATCAATATAATTAAGCAAAAATAATTATTCGTTTGATCGATTACCTTTTTAGTTTCGAAATCTAACGCGGTCCTTGTTGAAATTTCACCGGTGTGATTGTTGACTTTGAATGGGATATCAATCGGCATTGAATACGATACGAAAGAATTTATTCCTTCGTCCAAATCGGTCGCGTGCACTCGTCCGATCGTCACATTAGCCAAACCTGAAACATAAACGATTTAATAAAATAATAATAACATATGATCATATGATTCCGAGTGTATGTATACCTTCTTTGACTTTGAATATATACGGCAGCTCGCTCTCTAAAAATTCTGGATTTTTATCGTTGATATCCGTTACTTTAATATTAACTGTGGCCGTTGTGGATAGTTTTCCGGGATCTTCGGCTCGTACCAACTAAAGTTAAAATACATTTAGTCATGCTAATAACGTATTATTTATTTAGAATAATCGTATATTTACCAGTTGATATCTGGTTAAGTCTTCGCGGTCAAGTTTTCGAATAACGAATATCATGCCGTTGTTCGAACCGATTGAAAATTGGCGTAAATCATTTCCAGATATAATCGTATATGTGATTGGATCATTTTCTGAATCGGTTGCCTGTAAATATAATAATTACATATAAATCTATTTTTATTATTAAATTTGATTTAAAAAATGTTTTTGAATCCTAACCTAACTTAACCTAACATAGCCCTACTTTTTCATGTGTATCATAACGTATAAAGTGATTTATTTAATGCATTATATTAAATTATTACCGTTAACGTAGCAACGGTGGAGTTGATGCTGGCACCTTCCGACACTTGCACTTCGTATACGCTCTGTTTAAATATCGGCGGATGAGTGTTGGGTCCCGGTGTCACGTCGACTTCGATAATACCCTGACTCGATAATCCTCCGATGTCTTTAGCTTGCACCGTTATGCTATATTGTTCACCGGCATCTAGCTTTCCGACGGTTTCAATGTCCCCGGTTTTCGCATCAATTTTGAATTTATTCGCTCCGTTATTAGAAACGTGATAGATTTCATACGTCAAGCGTGCATTTTCACCTAAATCGTTATCAGTCGCTTCCACCTAGAATGTAAATAATTCATAAACAATCGTTTAAATAAAATATTGATAATAAAATAAAATTAGTACCTTTAGCACGTGTCGTCTTCCTTCTCCGGCGGGTATATTAACATGCGGTAAAAGATTCAAAACTGGTGCATTGTCGTTTACGTCATCGAGCGCTATTTCCAACGATAGCGGCGCAGATGCCGCTTGACCTTTTGTTTCTCTCGCAACAACCTTCATTTAATTAATCATAATCATTATCATAATTTTAATAAAAAATATATATATATATAATAAATTATGATTTGCATACTTGGAATCGGTATGTTCCCGGACTCGGAGGATCTCTATCAAGATTTTCCTCGTTCACGACCAATATTCCATTTTTATCGATTTGGAAATAATTTGTCGTTAATTCATACGTATAGATCGGCATCGGATCGTTAGGACCCTGGAATAATAATGTAATATATTAATTTTTTCACGTATAATAAAATTATGTATATAACAATTGTTTTGAACGCACCAGGTCTTCGTCTGATATTGTGAGCGTGATCGGATTTCCGTCCATGTCTAATACTTTAGTACCTATAGCTTCGTTTTCATTCACATGACCTTTGGTGGACGATGCGTGGATAATCGGAGGATTAGCGTCTACAGGTTTGATTACGATCAACAATTTGGCGGTGGTGAATCGTTTAGCCTCGGAAACCTCTTCAGCCTGTACATACAATTTTATTATTGATAAATTATTACAGATTGGAAACCTCGTCTTACTAGAGATATGAATTGAATGACGATACCTTAATTATGAGATCAAATTTTTTGGCAACATTCGTATCGACAGCTTTTATCTGCCTTACGGCTCCCGTTGACGGATTAATTTCGAAATATTCGTTGTAAGACGTAGGCGATCCCTGAAGAAAACTATAGCGGATCGGTGAATTAATTGTATCCATATCTATAGCTTGAATCTTCTCCGGTGATATATTGAGAGTGCCCGCCAGGATTCCGCTAGACACCTGAAACATTTAATTACTTATATTTTATTAAAAATGATATATATATTAAAAAAAATATATAATATGAATATACGTACGGATGAAAAGTATTCTGGATTGATACATGCTCCATCGTGTAACATACAACCTTTGTATATGAACGATGGGTCTTGATCATCGTCGTCTTTAATATTGACGGTGAGCGTTGTGGTAGCGGAGAATCGTTTCGATAAATTCTGAGCACGATCCTACGATAACGATATATTATTGCAATCATATTTAAATTAATAATAATGGTTTTAATACATATAATCATCGCGATACATAGTTTAATACATAGTTCATCGCGACCTTTGACCGTTCATTTTAATGATAAATTTGAAAAACAAATTAAATAATTGAATAGAGGATATAAATCTAACACCAAATTAATCTTGGTGATCGTTTTACGTCCCTGCATTGAGAAGAAAGTTTTAAAGGAAGCGAAGGTTGGTTTGATGGATTAAGGAAAAGATCAATCTTGCATGGGCTATGCAAAAATAAAATGGTTGGCAAAACGGCTAATGCAGATGTAGAATCAGCTGAAAAATACTCAAGAAGTCCATAAAATTTTGGAAAAGGAAAATTATTTACTAAATTTATTTTTTTAAGTGGATGAGACGTGACTCTATTAGAAATGGATGCCAACATGTATCTATATTTCCATAAAGAGGAAGACTGGTTCTGGATTTAAAGGAGTAATGGATCGTTTAACTCTTCTTCTCGGCGGAAATGTATCCATAGAAACTCCCGTGACATGAAAAGTTATTCTAAAAACGATTTACCAGTTTTTTGACGAAGAAACCCTAAGGCTTGGCTGACATAAAATGTATTTATGGACTTCTTCTGCTCAATAATAAAAATATTACGAGGATTTTGGAGTCGAACTTTGTGCTCTCCTGGTGTTGGACAATACACCGGGTGATCTTTTAAAACTTGAGATGTGGTATTCTTACCTCTGAATACCACATCCATTTTACACCCTATAAATCAAGGTCTAATAGCCCTATTCAAAGCTTGTTATTTAAGAAAAACAATGCGCCACATATTCAAGAAATTGCTGGAGGTGATAGAGATGCCTTTTTGGTTTGGTGGAAACAATATAATATAATGAGAACAAACGAATACCGAGACAAACCCCCTTCTACTTGCCTGGACACAGTCGAGAGGGTAAAATCCGATACTAGCATGATAGAAGATGTACGTTCAATGCCAGCAATGTCCAAGAGAGAGAAATTCTTTTCAAAAAACCGCATACCAAGACAGCTCGGGTCCCTGCGGTATGGAAACGAAAGGGGAGCCCTCACGTCACGTGTGAGATTCAGGTTCCTTTGGCCTCGACTACCATGCAAGAGTTTGGTAAGGCCCATGCCCTCAACGAGTGAGAGCCTTGTGGCTGGCAAATAATGATGATGATGATACGATGAAGCATAGAATTAAATCATTCGGTCTAGTATGAAGGGTGTTTGGAAAAGGTAGAAAGTCTCTAACCCATTTCCGGAGGCATTGAAGTTTGACATAAATGATATTAGGACTTAATTAAAATCACACGGCGAACCCTTATCTAATGAAAGCTGTTGAAATCAACTGCTATTCTATGTCCCAAGGAAAAGACTTCTCAGAAACTGTTCTTGTGCAAAGATTGTTAGTAGAAAACCTCGAAGATCGCGAGCGAACGGGGTTTACTTGTACTATCAAACTCACCGATGCCACTATTGTCACATAGTAGCGCTGTGTACGTTCAAAATCCAACGTTCGATTAACAGTCACTTGACCCTGATGCGGGAGATTGATAGAAAAATATCCAAATCCGTCTGCGGTATTAATTCTATCTTTTCCGATGCCGGAATCGGTTCCGATTCTTTTGCCATCGCCTTCTACGATGAAGTATTCGGCTAATCCATTGACTCCGGCGTCTGCATCGGTCGCTTTAATGTTTTGAAATATCGTCGTTCCAATCGGCGTCAACTGTAAATATTATTTTATTAGGTTAGATGAGTAAAATTATGTTATATTATTATGCAATGTTACCTCGGAGACGGTTGTTTCATACGGTGTATTCTGAAAGATTGGAGCATTGTCGTTTATGTCCGATACTCTTACGATTATTGGTATCGTACGTTTCTTCTTTGTCGCTTTTACTAAACAAGTCAACTGAAATAACAATCAAAAATAAGTTATTTATATTTTATACTATATGTAAAATAATTATATATATCGACCTGAAAAACAATATGCGATAGATTATCGGCGTCTCTATCCAACGGCTCGAGTAATTGTAACTTTTTTCCATTTAATATAAATGACGGATTTCCCTTCGGGAATACTAAATCTAATATGACTTCCGAGAACGGATCGCCCTCTATCGGCAGCTCGGCCGGAATCGTCGATTGTCCAACATCTAAACGTGCGTAATAAATATTATTAAACGTGATGAATGAAATTAATGAATGGTGATGCGATGATACGTACAACTCCCTCTGCTTTCTTCTATGTCGACTATAATACTAGACTGACCAGTTTCCACTTCACATAAACCTGAAAGAAAAAGAAATTGTTTTAGCCATCAAACCTGATTATTATCAGCTGAATCGTGTGAACATCTCGGCAAAATTCTCATCCATCACAAACGTATTCAACGCAATCAGAGCGACAATGGTTGACAACGGACATATAATTTTATTAATTTCACGTACGACTTTTTGCTCATTATTTAGTGATCATCTTCAATCGAATAACACAAAATGTGAACCAATCACAACGCTGACGGTATAGTGATTTATTATTTACAATATGTATTACACGAATTATATATATATATTTTTTTTTTGTCGGCGTTGTTGATGAGTTATTTTATTGAATCTCATTTATCATTCTATTATTATGTTATTAAACATAATGAGTTATGCTGTATGGGAGAGAATTGCTATGTGAAACGTTAAATTGAAACCTGACTGAGGTTTTCATATTTTAATGTATATATTTAATCGTGTGGACAGGAGGAAACGATTAATATTGTTATTATTTAAATATCGTTATAAAAATGAATAAAATATGATAAAATCATTTTGTTAGCTGTAAATTAATATAAAATGGTAGACTTTTTGTATATATAATTAAACGTTATGAACATTTAAAAAATCTATTACATATTATTAACCGATAAAAAAATTATTTAGCATATTATCCTTGTCGATTTACCCTTCGTCGATCGATCCATTGTTGTACTATTGTATTGTCGACTTATTGTTTTATGGTATACCCTATAATTATATAACAATATCCATATATTTTTTTTTTATTTTTCTTGTATTTTATATGCATACATTTATATCAGTGTTTCTTAATTTGGGATGTATGGATCTCATCGAGTGTTATTAAATTAATAAAAAAAAACCTTGTATTGTTTCGTTCTTATATTTTAATAATAATATTTCACTCTTGTAAAGAAGTTTAATATGTTTATTTTCAATGCGTTAGTATTCCCATATTATATGAAGTCCATACAACACGGCTTTGCTTTAACACGGTATGAGTATTGAAGGAAATCCACATATAACACAGCATTTCGGTTAAAAGACAATTCCGCGCGGTACTAATTTGTGCCGACAATTGCGCCCGCGACAAACGTCATATCCGCGCCGATAAAATAAATACAGTGGAACCCCCAATTACACTACTCCGAATTACGCGCTGAGTTGAAATTATTCGCCGCAAATCCCCCAATTACGCGGTCGCATTCACATACAGTCAAACATCTGTGTATTCAACATATACGCACACAGCCGGACGGCTTCGCTCCCCCATTTACACGACTCCAAATTACACGGTCCCGATTTAAGTGTTAGTGGGGGTTTAACTGTATAACATTCGTAGTTTTTTTTAATTACGCAATAGAAACCGCTAGGCATACATACACAATTTGGGGTTAGCTTTTTTTTTTAATTGTATTTTATAAATTAAACGAAATCAATACGTCAAAAAATTTTCCATTCGATGTTGATGCAAGAAAGCAATCTTGCTGTATCTCGTGCTAACGGAAAACAATATTGTTTTTCGCAATTGCGGCCAATAAAGTTCAATGATTATTTATATTTAGACAAATATAAGAAGTTTGGCACAAGCAGGATTATATTAAAAAAAATATTCAAGAAAAATAAAAAAAATATACCCCATCGACACGGCTAGGTTAACATATATTTATTTAAAGGGTTTTATAGATAATTGTGTGAATGCTGGCTTAATCAATGACAAGGACATAAAGCTGACATTTGAGTTCTTGGAAATATTACATTATTAGTTGACATTTTACAGAAACGTGTTTTATATTCTAAGAACAGCGAATACATTATTTTTATTAGTTTATTATCAATTAATTTCGGTAAATTATATGTTATTTCAAAAAACTTATATCGATTCTTTGCGAAACCTTAACTACTTGAAAGAATAAATCGGGAGGAAAAATTCTTGAGAAATTAAAATTCTCGAGACGAGCCGATTAATTGGTTTTTTTATACCAAGAAAAATGGAAATAATAAAAATACATTTTTTTCGTTAAAAGTAGATCATAAAAAAGCTTATTGAACGAGGAAAAATGAGAAAAAATATGTACAATAAACTTTCTTATAGCGCTTTCTGCTATGCGGGGTGTGTGTCAGTCCCTCCTATAGTGCATACTTAAGAATATCCTTTGTTGATGGTAATATGTGAATTGAAAATGTTTGATGTATTTGTTTTGTTCAATTTACAAAATATAATTAAATAATCTAACACACAAATTTTGTATACCCCTAGTCTTCTATAAGGCGGATTTATCTATAGCATCGACGTCATAGAACGGTCGACTGTATAATGTTAAAACTTTCGATGTATTGTTTTTATATACTAATATCTTTGGCCACTCCCTATAAACAAGCTAAAAATATCTACTATACTAACTATTTACCACCCCGCAACCCCTACCGGGGGAGATATGATAAACGGTAAATTGATCCCTGGAAGATCATCGAGGGGTAGGACATCCCGCTACCGTGGCATCGCAATGAATGCTTGGTAGCCCTTATAGTCAGGCCAAATATAGGATCATTAATATATCTAACCAATTTATAAGACCCAAAGAAGCTTGGATAACATCCTAACTAAAATCATACACCCCTGGAAATAGATACGTACGTGATTTCTCACCACAGAGCCAGTATTTCCTGGGAAGGAAAACCCAAATCTGTTGACAATTCACTCCTCATCCATCTTTCTAGGGGATCCCCCTCTGAGTAAGTCTTTCCCATGATGAAAGGATTGATATTGCGCGAGAGGGTTAATAATCACTAACGACTTGCTACTTGAGACTCGTTTTGGGCAGCTGTGCGTATGTATGTGTATATATATATTTATAACAAAAACCCCCTCCTACTTGCCTGGGCACAGTCGAGAGGGTAAAATCCGATACCAACAGGGTAGAAGATGTACGTCCAATGCCAGCAGTGGCCTAGAGAGGGAAACGCTTTACAAAAAACCGCATACCAAGACGGCTTGGGTCCTTGCTGTATGGACACGAAAGGGAGCCCTTACGTCACGTATGAGACTCAGGTTTCTTTGGGCTCGACTGCCATTCGAGAGTTTGGTAAGACCCATGCCCTCAGCGAGTGAAAGCCTCGTGGCTGGCAAATTATGATGATATAAAATTAGACTACAGCTGATTGGGTATAAGTGTGAATGTGCGATAGCGATTCTTCTGATTTTTTAACGCCAGAGATCGTCAACCCGCGATTAAATATTGATATTTTATTCCAGATTTTGCTTGATTTCGAGATGTGAGATTGTTTCAGATCCACCGACGTGCATCTATTTACGTCCGTTTTCTAGAAACCATTCCAAATACGGAGGATAGACTTCACGCATTCCAATTATACGAGCAGCGAGTGTTCACTCGTTTTGCAGTTGCGGTATGCGAATACTTGGTAGAGTACGAGTGCACGGTTAAACGAATGCCACGAACCGTCAATTTCGTCACGTACACATAATGACTTCAGCATCAATCCGAAATAACACGTGTAGCTGAATATCGTGCCTCGATCACCTCGGCGCTTGCGAAAAAAGCAATCGATACCTATCGATACTCAGAATAAAATGGATACCGGCGCTTTTTTGGCGATTTGTATGAATGACGCCCTGTTTTGTATATCTCACCTGCTTTTGCTCGTACTGTGTGACAGAGACAGAGGAATAAGAACACGATTATAGGTCTCATCGCGGAAGTCGCCCTCCACACCGACATTCCTTGCCGCCTACCTGCGAAAACAATAAATATTATTAATATAAATTAAATTACATTTGACGTCGATTTATCTGTTATGGCCAAAGTCTGTTTTAATAACGGATTCGACCGTAAATGCAATAAAATATCAGCATGGACAGTATTTGATAGAGATGACATTTACGTTTCTAATAAATAATATACGTAATAATTTATTATATAATTTTAATATATTTTCGCAATACGCACAGACACAATTAAAAATAAATTATAGTATTTCCAGTGTCATTATAATTATATAGTGAAATTTTTGCTTCGGACGCATTACGCCATTAAAATAAGCCTATGGATAATTGCATATTACATACAAGAAATTTTATAATCGATTCTCTTTTTATGCGGTAAAATATGAAAAACCGCATGAAATTGCATAAAAATGACTCAATTCGCTCTGAAAGAATGGGGATACATTTCATATATTTCATAATATTAGAAAACCGCATAAAACCAAAGCAATCAGTTGAAATAAATAAAATAATTATATGGATACAATGACTATCATTACTAGTATATATAATTAATTCCTTACACTTGCATAATTACCTAAAATCTTGAATTATAGATAAAACGGACATGAAAATCGACTTAGATGACGATAAGACTGAACGGGATCTGAAAGAATCGAAGCATTACAACCACAGCCAAGATAAATCTTGTAAGAATGAATTTGATGCCCTTGATTTGAGGTGTTAGAGGCGGATGCTTCATGTCAATTCTTGAGGATTTGGGTACACAAAACATACCACGATTTGTTAACTAAGATTCTATGGTTCTTTGGATACGTGGTGGCAAAAGGTGTTGAGAAACTCATATCTGAAACATCATTTCTTAGAACTTGAAAGTCAAGTGAGTACTGAAGAAAGATCGCCCAAGCTAAAACTTAGCGTCATGTAAAATTGTGATATTTATTTAAGTTAATTCTCAGAATGTAAGTAAAATTTGTTTAATAATTTATATTTTTCATATCGTTTACATTGCGGTCCGGATGACTTGAAAACGCGTCCTCGCAGGCCAACGTAGAAGTACGGGGGACGCGTTTTCGAGTCCTCGTTGGCGCTGATGTGTTATTACAGTACACGAATACGCAGACCACACTCTGAGAAGGTCTGAACTATTATTTTTTTAAAATAGAGATAACCTTTCTGAACACAACAAAAAAAAGATTATCGACGTAACTTAAATGGTATTAGAGTTACATTGATTTAACTGAAGTACTTAACTTTTGCTATTTTTTTCGCGAAATCGCCCGGCCCAACGCAAATCTCGGCGCGGAACCCATCGGACCGGAACGTGTTAAGATTATTGACTTTTAAAATACAGATTGGTTCTAATTTCAAGTTAATTATTTTTTATTGTGAAGACACATTTTATTTTTCGACGAATATTTACCATTGTAAGCCAAAAAAAATAACTTTATAAATAATAAAACAAACCAATAACAATAATTTATTTATTAGTTTAACTGACAATGCATGGGCGGAATTACCAGGGCCTTTCAGAGAAAACACAAGGTCCGGGTAACGTATATCTTAGAGGCCCTTCAAAATTAAAAATGAGCACAGGAAATATCATCGAATTTTTTCAACTTGTTTAAAATTTCGCTCCATTTTGCATTCCCTTATATTTTTTTCTATACATTTTGAGTTGTCAAGTTTTGCGAGGCAGCAGCCCCTCTGATAGGCCCTGTGCATTACAGTATATTACAAAGCACAATTCGCCCATGTAAAACTTAATAAAAATATTTTACGAGAGATTGAGTGTAACATTATAAAAATCCACCCTATAGAAGACTAGGTACCCATACAAAATTTAAGGTTAGGTTATTTATTATATTTTTTAAATTTAACGAATGACCTTGCTCTATTTTTAGCTTGTTCACGCGCTCGTGTTATATTAGTTGTCAACCAAAGCACATCGACCTTTAATTCACAAAAATATTTACGAAATATGATATACGTTCTAGGAGGCGGTGTTATATGAGTAACTCTCAAACTCGTTATAAACAACCACTGTATAGCAGGGAGCGTTATATGAGGTTTACTGTATAAGACAAATCCTTGTTACAGAATTTTGAATAAAATGTGAGATAATTTATTTATTATATTTTCTATTATTATAAAAATATGCAATAATTTACAGGAGCATTATAAAAATCTGTTAATAAAGAAACGCGGATCTAAAACCTGTCCATGGATTTTATTTTCTTTTAACAAACAAGTTCTTGATTGAAAGAAAATATATATTTTAATTCCGTTGTTAATTCATCTTATTTTTTTAAAATACATATGACCTTTTAGCGTTTTTTGTACAACGGTGATCTAGAAAGACGCACTATAAGAGGGTCAGTCCCTTTATACACACGCCGCTCTATAGCATGGAGCGCTATAGAAGGGCTGACTATGGATTACTGTTAACTACAAGTCATGGGTCGCTGGGTTCCGAATCGAGATTTGCGTTGGGCCGGGCGATTTCGCGAGAAAATAGCAAAATTTAAGTACTTCAGTTAAATCGATGTAACTCTGATACCATTTAAGTTACGTCAATAATTTTTTTTGTTGTGTTCAGAAAGGTTATCTCTATGTAAAAAAATAATAGTTCAAAACTTCTCAAAATGTGGTCTGCGTATCAATGAAATATAAATGATTTTGGTTTAGCATCAGCGCCAACGAGGACTCGAAAACGCGCCCCGTACTTCTACGTTGGCCCGCGAGGACGCGTTTTCGAGTCCCCGGACCGCAACGTGTTAATGATGAACTTAAGACAACGTCTCCCTAATTTTATGCAATTAAAAATGGACAGGATCTGTTTATGGATGTCATAAAATATTTGTTTTCTAGCTACCGATTGCAAATATTCAGAAAATTGAGACACGATTGTTTTTGCAAGAGTATTTCAGCTCTCACGCTGCGAAAAAGGTTAAAGAATTAAAGGAATATAGTAGGATTCTGTGCATTCCATATATCTCGCATGAGAATAAATTCAATATCTATTTTTTTTTGTATATATATCGTCATATCTTTCAAAAGTCTTGCTGATTTATTGTTCATTTCCAATTAGATCCATTGATCGAGCGCCATGTATCAGATGTTGAAATGCCGTTGTTTTTAGATGACTAAAACAAATCGAACAAAAAAAAATTGCGTAGGATCACGAATCATGAGACTATTTACGAGATAATATATTTAGATATTAACCGGTTCCCTCGTAAAATCTATTCCGTTTGTACTGTGCCGTATGAGAGCGTTCGATCTTATTGTTCGTATGGTTTATGGCCGGTGCATTTGACCCTACGGTTAGAAAACCACAGTTTTGTATTCAAATATCATACGCCATTGTATGGTCACCGTCTTATGTATTATTGAAATGGTGTTGTGCGCGTTTAACGGAGAGGATTTCATGAAAAATGACGTCCATTTGTTCCGTGACAAGTCTATAGGCGCGAAAAACGGTACAAGTATGTGACATAATGGCGGGGGTAAAAAAAAGAAAATATTTACGTGTAAAAGAAAAAATAACATCACGAAACTTTCACGATATGGTGATTAGAGTTTGTCGAATCGGCGAAAAAATTGTCACGACTGTTTTTGTGTTTCAAAAAAAATAAATAGATATGACTATCTCAACAATGACAATAGAATTCGGCGGCAATAGAAGTGCTCGAGTTGTGTAACATCGCCAGTTTTATTGTATACAATTAATTATGTAAAAGCTAATATTTTTTTTTCATGAAGAATAGAACTATTATACGCTTTGGACATTAATCAATCGATAAAATGTCTCAATTTTTTTGTGTTTCTGTATATTTTTGCATATGCAAATAATTACATAAATAACACGTCCTATACGAGAAATACTAGCTTTATTTATTCTATATGTTGAATTAATTTTCTATACATCGATACCGATAGCATGAATTAATAAAACTTCACACAAATCAGTGAAAATACATATATTATGTTGTGATTTAGAATTTTCTGCTATTTATTATACAAAATATTATATTATACTTTTTTTGAGAATTAATACGCTATCATTAACATTTGTTGAAAAAGCTTACTGTAATAAAAAATGTTAAATAATTGACTTTTTAGATTAATCTATTGATTTATCCGATAATTGTGTTCGTTTTTCGAGTTTTGTGTTGACTTTGGTTTTATTGTACTTAACGCTGTTTTTCTTTATAATTTTTGGACTGTTGTTAAATTTTACAGTTGCCTCGTAGACGTTTATCTCTTTTGTCAGTGTCCGGAAATATTCATCAGCTATTTGGTTCATCTTTGCAACAACACTGAACGACAGAGTGTTTAGTTTTAAATTCAAAACTGTTGCGATTCAACTAGCTGAATTAATCAAATTAAATTAGAATGTTATATTTGAACCGAAAAATTATCGAGGAAACAGTTTCAAAACTTTTCAGAATATTTTTAGAATTTTCGTGACGAAATTTATCGATCACAATTTTTAGAAATGATCTGTGCCTTATTATTCACTAATTATCTTTCTTAATTATAGTTAAATCTCCTAAGAAAATTCATAATTCCAAGCCTAGTTAATTAGATAACTGAAAACTATATATACTTTATATAATTTAAAATCTCCGTTCATTCCTTCCAGAAAGAATAAATAGAGATGATGATGATGAAAGTATATTTATGGAAGATGCTCACATATTACATTATATGACACGTTGTATAAGAGATATTTTTCAGTATCAGACTGTTCATCAATCTGATACTAAAGTATAATGACAAAAAGCTGACGCGGTGCGTTAGACACTCATATGCACATGAACTGAGTCTACAACGCGGCGCGATTGACATTCATGACTGCGATTTTAACTTGTGTTCAAGTAAACTAGACTGAATTAAGTTTTGATTCTAGCTTGAAAAAACAGCTCACAAACACTGCAATTAATTAATAAAAAATCCCAGGAAAATAATCAATGAATAAATTGATTCTTGTGACACATTGCTCTTTTGTTCGATTTATTATTATGAAAATATAACAAGGCTATTTTCTGTTTTTAATGAAAATGGAAGAATATATCCCAGTTCATACTTTTGCATAGTTTTCTGATAGGTAAATGGTATATTATAACGGTAAAACGGATTAGAAAAAATAATATGGTAAAAAACAGCGCAGCGTACAGATGCAGATTCATGTTTAGAAGGGGTTAAACGTTCATATTTGTATCAAAAAAATATTTTTCAGACAAAATACATCCCCATATACGAAGGACGAACCCTTGAACCCCCGAGAGTCAAAGAATACAGCTTGGAGACCGTCCAGGAATTCACATATATTGGCTCACTTATCACGAACAGCAATGAAACCAATTTGGAAGTACGAAGAATCTACGGTCGAAATTCCTCTCAAAGAAGACCAAAGTCTCCTACAAGACCCCATCAGGCCCGCCTTAACGTACGGATCTGAATGTTGGGCTTTGACAAAACGAGATGAGTGACAACTGTACATCATGGAGAGGAGAATTCTGAGACGAATATTTGAAGCCGTATTCGACGACGTGGAATGGCGTTTCCGAAGCAACGAGGAGATGTACTGGCTATTAAATGATGGTCGTCAGAGTGGCCAGACTCCGGTGGTCTAGTCACTTGTCAAGGATGCGGAACAGTCAGCTACCGAAGAGGCTTTTTGGTTAATAATATTAAAATATTACAAATATATTAAATAATATTAATTTCAATCCAACTGAAATAATATTTAAATTAACCAGTGTCATTGTTTGACACTCGGGGGAAAATTAGTGTAAGAGATTTATTCCACATCTTTAGAATCTTTATATGGAAGAATGATGCTTTGGAATCTTCTGAATTCAATTTGCACTACATATTTGGTTAAAATTATATTCATGGAGTATTAGGATGAGCAACTATCATAGGAATTCGATATGGCGTTGAGCAAGGGTGAATGTGATGCTAACAAATCTCGTATCGCAAAAAATCATAAAAACACTTTATGAGCCGTTCACGCCTTTTGGCGTGATTTTGTAGCCAAGCGTTATCGGCCGTTCACGCCTTTTGGCGTGAGAGCCATACCCCCACTTGGCATTTTTTTTTCTGATAACGATGCTTAATGTAATTCTACTATTTGATCACAGATGAATACACGTGCCTGCTAGCTTGGAGTATCATCACACGCAACCATGCGGCCCCCAGACTAGGTTTGATGTAAATCCTTGCGGCTTATAAAGTGTTAATTATCTGAATGATTGGCGTTTTGCTACAATGCCAGAAATTCGTTATCATAAAATCAATAAATAAATAAGAAAGTTCAAGTAGATTTATTGATTTCTAATGCGATCTTATTTGTATTCTAATACATGTATTGCAATTACGCGTAATATAATTCAGCGTTGAGTTGCAACTAATGCAATTGAAGACTTGTACTTCGTCTGCATTCACAATATTATCCTATTCTGATTCATGTCCACACACCACGACGTTTTCTTCGTTTTAAACAACTATTTTTTTTGGCACGGTAGATACGTTTTAGATGCGATTGAACTTTCCGTGTAAAAGCGATAATCATGTGTATGCATTTAAATTTCATTGATATGATAAAATATTCAGAAACACGTGTTTTAATAACGATCTAATCTTTTATTTTACAGTAAACATTATTTAGAAGCCCATAAAAACAATGTACACTAATCTAGGTCTCGAATAGTGAGAAAAAACTATTCAATTTGAAGCATAAAAAAATTAATGGTGTTAATGTCCGCCAACAGCTTGTTCTAACGAGTATTGTTATTGTTAATTATTTAATTGTTATCGCATTAAATAAAATAAGGCTGCATCAATTAACCGTTTGATTTGATGCGATTTGAATCGACTTGACAGCTCGATTACTTTTTAATGCGCGCGCACGCGCGAACTTAACAGCGCGCAACGCGGCCATATATAAAATTCTCCCCTTTTAGCATCGATTAATTAGATGGCGATTAAAATACGCGGGATTTCGATATAAATGTATGTATTTCGTCTCGAAATGGAACGCGAAACACTTGCGTAATTAACGTTTAACATTCCGATGAAATATCAACATACACTTCGCTCCGGGGGCCGCCGGTTCATTATTGCCATTTTTTTTCTACATCTGGATTTATTGCATTTCCTCTTCATTAATCGCATGCTCATAGAGTTTTCTAATCAAACATGAATTCACTTCTATTCACGGAGAATATAATTAGTCAAATAAGGCCTGAGTTTTAAATTGGGTACATTTTCTCACGTTCCTTCAACACTAGCATGCTTATGTACGTGTAATTAATGAAGTGAAAGAAGACGAGGAAACATTGTATAATGAATAATCAAAGCAATGAATTGGAATTCAATTACATGCGAGTCGTTGATACGAGATTTAAGAACTGGAGCGAATGTTTACTGTGCAATTGAAATTCGATATCTTATATGGCTTCAGAATATTAACTTACTTATATTATACATAAAAATGGAATGCAGTATTGCATTTGAACTAGTTCAAGTGAAAATAAAATTATTTATATAATCTTTCTTATGTATCTTAACCTAATCGTGGTGTTGGGGAGTATTGGGGACCAATATTTCTCAAATAATTCTTTATTATACATCCTATATATCCCAACCTTTTTGTGTTTGTTTAAAAAAGCCTAAAGAATGAATATTATAAATAATCATTGTTCTTTATTATATAATATTCGCTGCTTTCTCGCTCGCATCCGGTACGATATGCCAAGTGCATGTTAAATGTGCGACTGACGCATGCACCGAGCGCTTATTCTGCGACGAGACATCGCCGAGTGCGCGTGTCTCTTACGCGTCATATTGATTAATTAAAAAAATCCAAAATATCTACAAATCATACCATGATTAACTATTTTTATCCTTAGAATAGTCTATTATTAAAATAAATGTCAAGATATTGATGAAGATTTCATCAGTATCTTGACTTAAAATGCTTGGGGTAACTGAGAGACCCCCTCCGGGCGACGGTTATTTTTGAGCCGCCGTGACGGATGGGGATACGAAACTGGAGGATAATTTTTGAAGTAGATAGACTATGGAATAATTACCTCTGAAAAATACAAGACCATGTTTGTACATTTTTGCATAATAATCAATAAATAAGCACCCGTGGCGGATTGGTTTCACGCATTATAAAATTTGTAGATATATGAACTATCACTGTTATAAGGAGGTACTCTGGTATACTGTCTAAATTATTTTTCAGACATATCTTAAATAAGAAAATACTCAACAATCAAAACCTTTCCTTCAAATTTCAATGAAAGAATGTCAGTTTCAGGTGCTTTTGTTCAATTATGATCTGAAAATCTTAATCGAAAAAATATTTTTATCCACAGTCAGCCCTTTTATAGCGTAGATATAGGGACTACGCTATAGAAACCGGCCCTATAGAAGACTAAGCACCCATACAAAATTTAAGGTTACGTTTTTTTAATTGTATTTTGTAAATTGAACGAAATAAATACATCAAACATTGTTCATTCAATATAGATGCAACAGCCCTATTGTAGAGTCCTGGCCTCATCCAACACCACTTTTCATTTTGTCCAGTCTGCCGCCACGTAGCTCCATCCTCAATGATAATGATGTGTCCTTCTGTACACAGTCTAACCACCTCACACCTGGCCTTACGGCTCTAAATATTAGTCTCAATATCCTCCTCTCCAGGATTTCCAGTTGTCGCTCATCTTGTTTTCAGACCCGTATGCTAGGACGGGCCTGATGAGGGTCTTGTAGAGTTTGACTTTAGTCCTTCTTGAGAAGAATTGTAAAAATAACTCCACATCTTGTGAACAATATCAGAAAATAGTTAGTTAGGATTTGAAAAAAGTTTTCTGTTCTAGAAAATGAATTTAATAGATAATTCAGTAGATCTTCATACTTCCTAATAACATGCATATATTTTGCAATACTTTTAATTGATTTTTTGCTCCTTATATCTAAGACTTATTGATGACACTATAAATCAAATGAAATATAATTGAATATCACAAAAATAGAGTATTGCTAGCTATTTTAGGTGCGTGAAATCAATCTGCCACGGACAAAATTCGTGCGTAACGTATAACGAGAGGGAAAGAATGATTGAGAATCGCTTCTCTGAAACGCATCTATCGCACCAATGAGCGATAGATAAACTATGTAATATCCATCAGATAAAACTGGAAAATTAAAAAAGATTTCAACCTCCAGATTTGAAAAAAAATATGCAAAACTATGTTCTTAATTTTATGGTCGCGTAAAAACTAGCACTCACTCAAATTTAGGCTACTTTTTCAAGTGGATTAAAATGAAAAAGACATTTCAATCGTAACTGCTTACGATCTACATTAACGAGTCTTATCTTGTTACCATTAATAATATAATTAGGATATGTTTATTAAGTATGTGATGCCACCTGATAGGTGAAAGAATGAGTACCGCTGATCTAGATGCTTAGAATATTACATAGAAAAATATTATATGCATTGTTCAAAGAAAGTCACGAACAATGCTCACCTCTAATGGATTTATGATAGGTTGTACAATTTTGAGTTAAAAAAAAGCATTTGTCGTATAACGGGGTATCACGGAGTACCTAGCCCTTTTTGCGATCGAGTACCACTATGTTCCAGATTCCAAAAAATCTAACGCGTAAAATTCGTCAAATCCGGCCAATGATTGCATAGCGTTTTGTACTTCCACGTCGATCAAGGAAGGATACGAAAATAATTGATTTTAGCTCGAGAGACATCTACCGCGATTGCAATTACAATTTAATTGCACTAATTGCCCAATGAACTCGGCATCGAATCAATGACCCCACCGCTCATCAGTCTCCGCTTCCAATAGCTAGACCTTGATGATTTGTGATAGTTCGTTGAATGAGATTGAAGGATGATGATGGATATCGGAGTATCGCCAGGGTCCGGAGTTGGCACGTCCGTTCACCACACACGATCGTCGCCGGCGTCGAATTGCGGTGATGAATCGATGCCGGATAGAAACACGGCACGAATTACCGCAAGTCTCGAGTGTTTGACTGACGAAAGAAAAATGACGAACCACCGGGTGGTTCGTGGACGAGCAGAGGTGAAATCGAGTGTCCTCAATACTCGAGAGTGGCTCTTCTCGGTCTCTGGGTGCGCCATCTCCCGTTATGAGCTCCGGACGAATCTCTATCATTTGCCCAAGGCAAACAATCGGCGCGGTACAACACCGTATTTACTTGTGTCATTACAATTTTACAATTGATACTCGACACCGGCTAGAATTAGCGTGTGGAGGAGGAAGACGCGCTCGGCGATGGCCAAGTTAGGCTAGAGCTGTTTTGTCCGATTCGATCGCCAAATGTAGAATTGGGTATGGATGTTGTTGATGATGATGTTGACCCTGGCACGTGTGTGGGTCGAATGCGTATTTTCATTAAACGGTAACGAATTGCATGTCTTGTGAAAAGAATCACAGTTGCATTGAAATGTATGCAATAAGTTTTCATCGCTTGACAATGGAAGAAGATCCAAAGCTAATATATACATGCATAACCCTGAGGCGGATTTTTGCCACCTGGAGGATACTACGCGATCTCCAGCAGATACGCGTTCGTCCCAACCCTAATGCCAGGACTGTGACGGTCGTCTTCCAGGATATCTAGGCTCTTCAAGTACGGTTCAGGTCGCCAGCCATGAGCCCGGGAGCCAAGCTGTCAACGCGCGGATTGTAACAATAATAATTAGACGGGGCTAGGACCAATTTGTATTTAATTTATGATCTGATCGAGTGCTACAGGCAGCTCCTGTAGCACAGACATCACTGAAATGGCCTAGATAGCGGCCCGGCTCCTTATAGCTTCGTAGCATCTACGAAACTATGACTGTGCCAACCGACACTCGACTCTCCTAATCCTTTTTTAATATTATCACGATTCTTGAATGAGGAAACTCTTGGGGAATGCTTACATTTTTGTTAGCTGTTAAACGTTTTGGCAGCATTGAGGAGATACAGAGAGAAGAGAGAGATTCGCTAAAGGATTTAACACAATACTGTAAAATGCATACCAGAAATGCTTCGATATTCCATATCATCATCATAATCATTTGCCAGCCACAAGGCTCTCGCTCGCTGAGGGCATAAGCCTTACCAAATTCTCGAATGGTAATCGAGGACAAAGGAACCTGAATCTTACAGGACGTGAGGCCTCCCCTTTCGTGTCTATACCGCGGGGACTCAAGCCGTCTTGGTATGCGGTTTTTTGTAAAGAGTTTCCCTCTCTTGGCCATCGTTGGCATTGGACGTACATCTTCTACCATGTTGGTATCGGATTTTACCCTCTCGACTGTGCCCAGGCAAGTAGGAGTGGGTTTGTCTCGGTATTCGTTTATTCTCTTCTCTAAGGCGTTATCTACTTATAACGAGTCACAAGTTTATATATATATAGTCCTATAATTCCATCTTCTGTAGCTGGCTGCTGGACGCAGCTTAAAAAAACAGTCCCGTTGTCTTTGGCGCCAATACAATTTGTCCACTCGAGTCTTTCTTCTTCTTCAGATGCCTTGTCCGTTTTTAGACGTAGACGATCTACATGCCCTGGTTTTTCTCCAACTAATTGCTTGTTTTGGAGCTGGAACAATTTTGGCGAATCTTTGGCAACCCTAAAGTTATGCTTCTGCAAAGTGGCTCTTGATCAGTGGACTACCTATCTCTTCTTTCTTGACATTAGAGCCAGGCTAAATCTTAGCTGATTCTTCCCAGACTTTTGGACCAGTCGATTTCTGACAGACCAGTGTAATTTCAAGGCTGTGCCTCAAGAGTTTAGCCTGGTAGCATCTTCGTACTGTTCGTGCTCCTGTCCTCACCTGGACGTCGCGCTTCACGACCTATTCCATACTGTCCGATGCGGCATTTCTCCTACGGATCTTCCAGTGGAGGGCCCAATCGGACATATGGACCTGGTCAGCAAATGTAATTTTCTATAAGACATTTGCTCGCTTTGCATCGACTTTCAGAGAGTTGTGCAAGGCTACTTTTCCTCTCAATTCTCTATTTTCTTTAACAATTTTAATTTAATTTTTAAAGGCAAAGGCTTTGGCAAGGGATGGATAAACGGTGGTTGGGAAGAAAGAAGCTGTTGTGGATCCGCAACATTTATGGAGAAAAACAGAGACTGGTAGATCGCCAACGTCCGAAAACGGACAAGACACACGAACAAGAAGAACAGCATCATCCAAGTACCAGAGTACCAGAAAAATAGAGAGAACTCTTAGATTTGTTATAAAAATCCGTGTAGATGAATAGTGTATTTGCGAGGGTCGAATTCTAAGATTAGATCTCCAATTTTTTCTAAAAGAAAATATGTTTTAAAAATAGACAAAATCAGATATCTGGAATCTCATCTGGATGACAGAGAAAACAATGAGAAACAACGTAAAAATTAAGAACTAATAATGTACGTCTGTTTTTAACAACATCAAGTTTTTGTACACTGATAAAAGGTCGATACTACATACCAGTGATCGCAAACTCAGAACACGCGTTCTAGAGATGCCACGTATAACAAAGTACCTGGCACCTAAACGATTCACAGATTCGTTTTTTCTCATGTATCTTACGACGTAATTCTCCTTGCAAAATAAAATGATAATTCTAAAAAAAATAAGGGATGAAAAACCCTTTTTTTTATTAAACCCAACGCAATTATGGAACGCGATTGTCGAACATTTAACTCCAGTTGTTACATATTTTTCAATAGAAATAGGAAAATGTCACAAAACATCAAATATGTCTACATAAGTCAACAAAAAATATTTCAGCACAATAATAAATGTTACAATTGGACAAAAACGCAAAATTTAAATATATCCGATAAACTTTATATAATAAATTTAACCTTAGATAAAAATACGCATATAACATTTATTATTTAAATATCTGTAATACAATTTGGAGCTTTTAAATGTTGTCTTTTAATACGATCGCTGAATTTATTATATAGCAGAGAGGAGAAAAAAATAACAATGCAATCGACTTACATAAATTTAAATATTATCATAATAAATTAGTAAAGCAATAATTATCGACAAAAAAATAGTATATTTTTTAATTTATAAATATCGTCGATCGAAGTTATACAGCGAGCTTCTATTCACATCATTTAAATTTATTAGTTCAACAAATAAATCCAATTTATTTATTTACACGCTTGCTAATTACGCGGATTTTTTCTGCATCCGGCACGTACGTATTAATTAAATAATGGAACGCATCCATCATCACAAGCCCATGGGCTATGTTTTCGGATAACTTCCATACGGATAAAAAATCCATATTTTAATATAGAAATTGTATACATTAACGGTTTTTTGTATTATTGAATAATGCACACATCCAGTTATATGGCTTTTCGATTGCGTACCAATTGATTTATGCAATTTTTTTTTATATCGCAAAAGATCAATGCTCATTTTATGGGGCGTTTTCCATATTTATAAAGATTGGCGTACGTAATGCGAGCGGGGCAACAGGTTTTATTGAAAATGAATCTTGATAGGACGCGGAATCACACGAAGAATTTTCGATTCGACACGTTTTTACACGAATCTGACGCAATCGAGGCAATTTTACGATCTCGTTTCGTTGGCCCGATAAAAATCGATTATCATAATCGAGTGTGACTTTCCACAGCGCGCATATTAAGCCTCATATTTATATTGTATTGTCATGTCGATGTTTTGTTTTTCCCCGGCTAAATTGCATAATTTCGTGACACGTGGTTTTATTTCTGCGTCGAGCGTGTCAATGCACATTTGCGTCCGAGACACGTTCCTCAGATTAATGTTCCGGTCGTTGTCTCTTATCAATTTTGACCGTTTTTGATTATGGTCTCGTAATATTGTGGACAATAAAAAAAAAATTGAAAAATGTTAACGGATTTAATAAATTCAACTAAGGTATCCCTCATAGGTATATATTTGCTTTGACCTACATTTTATTATCTTGAAAATATACGGTAAAGTACCCGCATTGGATAACGGAAATACGTATAATACATAATGTGATAAGAAATATCACGTTTTTTAATAAAAAATTAGTTAAATGCATTCAAAACCAGATTTTCATGCAATATAAGATAATTAATTAAAATTATATATTATACATATAAGATTAATTCGGTTTCCGAGAGAGAAAACCCAAGCCTTCGACATAGTTTCGCATGAAGGACTACTGCATAAAATCGAGAAAAATCTTCTTCATCATTTTTATATAAAATTAAATTTATATATCTCAAACAGACATTTTCGCGTCAATCAAAATGAAGAAAGTACCGCACTGTATCCGATCAACTCTGGAGTACCACAGGGAAGAGTAATTTGTCTAACACTTTATTTACTTTACACTGCTGATATACCCAAAACCGAAGACACCCTAATCGCCACCTATGTCGACGACAGGGCTCTCCTGGCATCACACGAGGATCCATACAAAGCATCCGAAATGCTTCAAAAGAGTTTAACAAAAATTCACCGTTGGCTAAAAATGTGGAAAATTATTCCAAATTAAGCCAAGACAGTCCATATAACTTTTGCCCTAAGAAAGAAAAACTGCCCTCCTGTAATCATCGATGGTGAGCTACTACATAAGACAGACTCGGACGTCAACAGTAAACCATATTGCGTCCAATCTGGATACAGGCGGACCTCAGCTTTCGCACATTCGACTTTCGCACAATTCGCTATTTCGCACATTTTTGAAAAATCGTTTTTTTATCAAAAAATATTTCCAAAAGGCACGGTATAAATCAAGAAAACATCCCTCTGAGTACTTCGATGATTCAAGCTCAAGGCTCTTAGTTTGCATAAAGATTGGAAGGCTAAACTAAACGAAGATTTTAACACAATGTTTCATGCAAGTAACGGCTGGTTTTCAAATTTTAAAACAAGGTATTCTTTTCACAATATTAAATACACTGGAGAATCAGCTGATGCGGATGAAGATGCTGCAAAAGACTTTATTTCGTCATTGTCGAAAATTATTGAAGATGGAGAATATACCTCTAGTCAAATATTCAATGTAGATGAGACTGGTTTATTTTGGAAGAAGATGCCTAATCGTACATTCTTATCAAAGGACGAATCAGTTGCCCCTGGTCATAAACCTTCTAAATTTAACAGTGAAGATGATAATGATATGATTAAATCTCATTCTGAACGCTTGACTAATGAATTTCTAATGGACCGACAAGAGAACGAATATAGTATACAAATTGAAAGTGAGGAAGAAGAACCAGAAGAAATCATCAAGACCTTAACAATAAAAAACATAAACGAAGCTTTTACGCATCTCAAGACATTTTTGAATATTATGGAAGAATGTGATTCCAATGGAGAACGCATATCTCAAGTGCGTAGGGCGATCCATAAAAGTACTGCATGTTACAGAACTCTCTATGAAGAAAAGAAAAAAAGTAGTAAAATACAACTAACCCTTGACAAGTTTTTAAGAGAATATAATTTTTATTTAATATGTACTTAGTTAGTACATATTAGTATATGTACGTAGTTAAGTACAATTTTCGATGTTTTTTTTTACATTTAACTTTTAACTTTTGCACACATTTTCAGGAACTAATCATGTGCGAAAGTCGTGGTCCGTTTGTATATGGTATTCAAATCTGGGGGACTGAAAAATCCTCGAATATATAAATAATAGATCGCCAATACAAGACGCAAGACGGATGCAGCTTGGTTTGTGCCTAACGACGTAATTAGAAATGATCTAAAAGTCTTCTCGGTATTAGAACAAATCGAGTCCTACGTCTATAAATATAATGTTAGACTAAGAAATCATCCCAATAAAATGGCTTCACAGCTCACAAAGGAAAAATCAAGTACGAAGTGGCGGTTAAAAAGGATGAATAAGGCCCTCGCCTTGGAGATAGGATCACTGGATTCTTTCTCTGAATGTTAGATATGTTTTTTTATTATGACTGGTATTACATTACTTCTATTTATTTATTACAACGAATTTATTTTTGGAAAATTAGTTACACCCGACACACATATTTTATGACTTATAACACGGTCCAAGAAAAATTATCGTTTAATTTTTTACACTGATTTTTTGTTACACAGTTTAAAAAAATCCCTGCCGCGAATAATGATTGATATTTGTCGCAACTATAGTTTAGCCGATCCGTCACGGCGGCTCGAAAATAAACGCGTCGTCCGAAGAGGTCTATAATGGAAAATAGACCTCAAATATTGATTATTCTAAGAATAAAAATAGTTATTTATGATATGCTTCATAATTTGGTCAATATTTTGGATTTTTCTGCTCATCAATACAACGCGTAAATGACACGCACACTCGGCGTTGTCCCGCCGCAGACTGAGGACACGCCGCCGAATCCCGAACGCCCAGTTCTTGCGGCACGTCTCATTAGTACATTCCACTCGCACTTGGCACATCTTACCGTATACGAGCGAGAAAACACAGAAAATATTGTTGTTTTATTTATTTTTTCGCAATTGCGGACAATAAAGCCGAATAATTATTTATAATATTTATTCTTTAGACGTTTTTAGACAAATACAAAAAGTTTACAAACATATATTTATTATATTCAAAGGGTTATTCGATAAAAAATCAAAAACTTGTGGTACCGAATAGACCCCATCGGCAAGGTTAGGTTAATTGCGTTTAGATCCATTAATTAATAAAATAAAAACAATAATATTGCACATTTTTGGAAGGTTTTGAGTTCAATCAAAAATATATAATAAATAAAAGCGTTGTAAATATCAATAAACATAAACATGGATTAAAAAAATCAGCTTTAAAATGATTAAATGACTGAAAATACGACTGAATATACAACCAACCCTTCTGTAACGCTTTTTGCTATAGAGCGGCAAGTACGGCAGTCCCTCCTATAATGCGTCAAACAAAATATAACAAACAAAAATATAAGTCATTTAAAATATTTGAATGAAAAAAATTTTAAGCTCGTTCAATTTACAAAATATAAAATAAATAAAGCTCCAAATTTTGAGTGCATAGTCTTCTATAGGTCTTAGGTAGAGGGTGATCCCTATCTCGGTGCTATAGTAGGGTTGACGATATTTCCTTATGCTTAATTTGATATGCAGTTCTGTAAACAATATTAGAGAACCTGGGATGAAATGAAAGATTCCTGAAAAACAATTATCCCCATAAATGATTTTATGAATTCTGAAATGTATCTGTTGTCAAATAAATACTTAATGGAGTTAAATGAAATACACAATGAAAGTGAAGAAAAAGAAGCTGAAAAAGTCGTCAAGACTTACAAAGAATCAAAAATATGAATGAGACTTTCTAGCATCTTGACAAATTTTTGACTTTCATGCAAGAATTTGATCCCCGGAGAATGTATATCTCAAGTACATGAGGAGATTGAGTAAGACACAGATGGTATAGAGATTTAACTAATTTTTGACAAATTTATAAAGAAAATACATGGAAGCACTGAAACACGTATGTATTAATAAATACATATTTTTAATATATTATTAATAAATAAATATTTTTAAACAGAATTTTTATGTTTTTTTGTTATTTATGTTCGAACACTTAACATTCGCACACATTTTAAGTAATCAAATATGTGCAAAAATCGAGAGCCTCCCGTATCTTATAAATATATGTATAAATAAAAAATAAATTCATTATTTTTTGAGTTGGAAAATGTTATATTTTAAGCAATGGTACATATTTGCCATTTTTATATGCATCTTATCTTTTTTGCACAGTAATCTTTTAAACGTATCTCTTATACAATAAAGTATCGATAGCATACATATTAAAAAAAAAGTCCATTAGATTTATTTGATCCTTTCTGTAGCTGAAGGATGAATACGAAACGAAAATCATCAAATACAAGCAAGTAATTGCGTATTTTATAAACCGATGTATGAGTTTAGTTTATGTCCAGATGAAGTAAGCATTTCTTGTGTTGTTTCTATTTTTAGAAATACTGTTTAACATTACTATTGTGCAATCAATTTATTTTATTGTTAAGGGTTAAATGTGCATACATCAAAACTGACAATGGACACTACAGACATGGCATGCTGCAATTTTACGACTAGGACATAAACCTCAGCAAAGTAACTAAATCCATAAACGAAGTTAAGTGCTAATTATGCATGATTAAAGTGCATCGGCAAATCGAATAGAATGGAAAATCTAAATTCATCACGACAATGCACTCCCTCACAAATCAAGAATTACCTGTGACAAAATACAGGAGATAAACTGGGGTGTTCTACCATATCTGTTGTTGTTTTACTAGATAGTGGAGGTAAAGAGAAAAGTTCCGTATTGTCGTATACAGAAGGTCGCTTTTCGTTTGCTGCGTAAAGCCTTGTTTGGGGCAGACTTTTATATGCCCCGCTGGTCTATGTTTATTACATTTTTATATATCGATGAAATGTTTTTTTTATTAATGATAGTTTTGTTAATGTTTATATGTAAATAAAATTATTTTTTGTTTAATTTCGTAATCACGAGCCGCCCCTGGATAAAAAATATTAATTTGCAGCTTCAGTAAGCTCTTGTAATTGTAATAAATCCGTCAACGGAAATGATATTTTTGTATTGAAATAAGAAATAAATAAATTGTTGCATTGTTCTTAAAATACGCGACTTATTCTTGGTCCTCCTAATATGTATAATTAAATAGTAAATCATCATCTTGTTTATTACTCAAAAAAATATTATGTTACAAATAAACTATAATCCATAAAAGAACGAGCTTTTAAGTGTGATAAAAAATAGCTGTAAATATTTCGAACAGAATTTAGATAAACTCAGTTTCTATGGGTCATGCATTCCGTCTCGCCTCAAAACAACAAAAAAAACATAATTACACATATCTCGATAATCATATCCATTTAATTGTATCAATATTTTTTACACGCTTTGTTAATTCAATGTTGCATGTTGCCGTGCAACACGTGCGAATGCATAATGCCAGGTCGCCGTTTACATAATTCATGAATCGTATTACTGCTCTGAATGAAATAGATTTTAAATGTTTAATCTTCAATGGACGCCATGGGAAAGCCGGGATATGGCGAATAGAGAAAAATGCACATTCAACAATCCGCCGCTTATGATTCACAACTGTGCAATGCTAAAGTGCATCTGAGTGCATCTGCGAACCGTTACGACACACGCGGATGTCGTGGCAAAAATGTCATCCACGGCAGAATGCAGCTAATTGAATCGTAATAATGGGTTTTCTGAATTAGTTTTCTTGTATTTGCATCGAGCATTGTGATGGATGATGAAAGATACGCTCGCTGGGAAGTCGACAATTGTAGCAATCGTCTTAAGAACGGTACAAATGCATGTGCATGCACATCCTGTAGAACGGTGCTAATCAATCGAAGGAATGTTTACAATAGAATATTATAAAACAGAGATTCTAAAAGAAAACACCAGAAATTTTTAGAAAATTGTTTTGTCATCGAATATATCTACATATTCGGCCAAGTGGTTGAGCAGAGTAATTGCTCTGGTTACCGGAGAGTTTCTGAGAGCACCTGTCCTCGAATTTGGGGGAAGAAAAAGCACACGCGAACGAGTTCGATGGTAGTGAGGTAGCGCCCATAAGGGCAACTCGCACAGTACACGGGGGTACAGTACAACAGCTTGAAGAAGTGCTTTGCCAAGTATATCGACCTTCTTTTTTCGAGGGATACATACCCCAGGCAGCCCTGTATCCATGTGCTGGGCTATAAACATGGGTAGAAACAAAACTCCCTCATGTAAAGATACCTAAGAAATTTCTTCTGTATCTTTTCTACTCTGAGGGAGTTCGAGGCGTCATAAGGCGCCCATATAATAGAACCTGATTCAAGCAAGTTCCGAACCAATGCATCGTATAGCACTCGTATGACTAAGGTGCTACGTATGTGATGAAAATTTCTCAAGACTAAGCCCAACATTCTTGACGATCTCATACACACGTCCGATACATGTAAACTAAATTTTAACGTAGAATCAAACAAAATACCCAGATCTTTAACAGACGATTGCTTTGGAAGAGTTACGTTCCCAAGTCTGTAATTAAAGATGATGGGCTCCTTTGATCTAGAAAATGTCATTGTTTGACACTTTCCAATACTTAATGGAAGACGATTTAATATTGACCAAGCCGCGACTGAGCTAAGATAGTACCCGGATAGGTTCCGGCGAATTCTATGATTTCTGGGAACAGAAACTCTTATCTTATTATCCCCCGCATCTTTAGGATTTTTCTGTCACGCCACTTATCCGTTTTTAATAATAATTACTAAACATAATTCTCTAAAAATAATTTAATTAATTAAATGACGTATTATCCAAAAATATGTGTATATATGTACAGTCTCCTTTCTATAACGCCGGGATAGGGACAACGCTATAGAAACCCGTCATATAGAAGACTAGGCACCCATACAAAAATTGGGGTTAAGGTTTTTAATTGTATTATGTAAATCAATTCAAAATGTAACATTTTCCAACTCAAGAAAAATCGAATTTATTTTTTATTTATACATATTAATATTATAAATATATAAAATTTAATTTAAATTAAATTTAACATAGAAAAATACCACCAACCCTCCAATAGCGTCGATTTAAGATGTTTTTTTTTATTAATTATACAAAATATTAGTGGAAAAAAGTAAAATAAAGTGCTTATATATACATTTAACCCTTATATAGCGCAGAGATAGGTATTACGCAATGAAAACCCACCCTATAGAAGACTAGGCATCTAAATAAAATTTAGTATTCGATTTTTTTTAATTGTATTTTATAAATTGAACGAAATCAATATTTCACGCGGCAATGTACGAAATATGTAATTTGACCTTGAAAACTTAGCGTTTTGTAGAAAACGGCGCTTTAGAAAGGGGCACTATACGAGGCACTGTCGTATATGCCGCTCTATAACAGGCATAGCAACGATTTATTCTAATCATCACATTAATATCAATAATACATA
This sequence comes from Philopotamus ludificatus, assembly GCA_022495035.1. Lineage (NCBI taxonomy): Eukaryota > Metazoa > Arthropoda > Insecta > Trichoptera > Philopotamidae > Philopotamus > Philopotamus ludificatus. The sequence goes on along the minus strand of JAGXCT010033527.1, from coordinate 127,721 downwards.
TTATTTGCATAAATATTATTTTTTTATAAAACGGAACGGTATCGCGAGTGGATTTTACGAACTGGAGCGGCGCTCCAGTACATTCCGGTTCAATTTATCTACTAACTATTTTACAAGGATCTGAACAACTATATTAATTATTTATTTCTGAAAAGTCTTCAATAAGATTTGATTAAACGCAATATATATTTAGTTCATCATCATCATTATCATTTGCCAGTCACAAGGCTCTCACTCGCTGAGGGTATGGACCTTACCAAATTCTCGCATGGTAGTCGACGCCAAAGGAACCCTAGTCTCACACGTGACGTGAGGGCTCTCCTTTTGTGTCCATATCGCGGGGACCCGAGCCGTCTTGGTATGCGGTTTTTGTAAAGAGTTTCCCTCTCTTGGCCATTGCTGGCATTGAACGTACATCTTCTACCATGTTGGTATCGGATTTTACCCTCTCGACTGTGTCCAGGCAAGTCAGAGTGGGTTTGCCTCGGTATTCGTTTGTTCTCTTCTCTAAGGCGTTATCTGCTTTTAACGAGTCACGAGTGACAAGTAGCGAGCGACCACACACACATGCCTATGTAGATATACACAGGCATACATATCCACATCTGCCCAAAACGAGTCTCAAGTAGCCGGTCGTAAGTGATTATTAGCCCTGTCGCGCAATAGCAATCCTTTCATCATGGGAAAGACCTCCTCAGAGAGGGGTTCCCTAAAAAGAAGGAAGAGGAGCGAAAGTATCGAGACTAGATTATTGGTCAACAGATTAGGGTTTTCCTTCCCAGGGTATACTGACTCTGTGGTGAGAAATCCATTAGAGACCAGATTTATTTATGCACACAAGGATATGTGTACACCATTATGCACATATTTTTGCTATTTAATATTATATATAGATTTTTGACATATATGACGGTTTATAAGAACGTCCATCTCAAGAGCAATTATCTTCGATAATGATTTATCATCACACATTTCCCAGTGTATGGATCGCATGTTTCCACACATAATTGAGATGCCGGATTTGTTTACAGCGGTTGTAAATAAATAGTTTGCGGCGATTACTAGTCAAGATCACGGCAATATCATGCGATGAACAAAAACATTAATAACTACAGGAAAAAATATTTATTATTATGTCATCAACACCGTAATGGGCAAATTTTGACAATTTGGCGCAAAAAATTGTACGATTTTTTCATGAATAATTATATAATGCGTCAGAAATTCGGTAAAGATTTCAGGCACACACGATAATAAATTCATAGGTACGATCGTGACGGAAGAATTTGGCGTTTTTTTTTCAAAGTCTGAGGTCGTCGGTTCAATCGATTGCTTCTGATTTTGACTGGGCACGTTTCAGGATAACGGAACGCGCCGTTATCTCACGTATTTTTTTTTAAATTAGTTAACCATCAACAGAGCGAAATGGCTGATCAATCAAATTAACAATGTTTTATGAAATTTTCTGCATTGTACAAATATTTTTATCGAGTCATCATCATCATCAAACACCAATCGCGTCGAGACGCTATCTATCTATCAATCAGCGGATCGCTTCGGCTCTATGCCGAATTCAATCGGATTCGGAAATTAGTCTCGTTATATGCTGTTTCTTTTATTTTTTTTATTCGACTCGATGCTAGCCAGAATCGCAGACAAGCCTTCAGACACACTGATTGGTATCCATTATGATGTTTTCGTTTTTGTTCCGCTACTTCTTATTTGATGAAAAAAAAATCGTACACACCTAACCCCGTCTCGAGTCGTAGCGCGACTGAAAATGGGGTCCTATCGCCAAAAAACCGCAATTATAATTATTGTTGTGGGACCATAATTATAAACTGTACATTGGTTTTAGGATGGCTGCTGGACTGGTTGTAGGATTGACCGCAAGCCGACTTAACTAGATCTGCCCGGTTAACAAAAAAATAATGTGTGTAACAGTCTAGACGCGTGTGGACGTACGCAATACTTTCGGAAATTCTTCAAAGGCTTCGCCAACACTGTCTTGGACATTCGATACAATTGGAAATAGATCTGCGCCATTGATCGACAGTGCGTTGATGATCGTACTAGAAATTTTTAATTACACGAATCAATCTCTGCAAGTGTTGAATGCTCCGAGCATTGCTGAATACTAATCAGACGAAACTCAATCATAATTGATTTAGTAAAAGAAGGGAGGCGAATAGTCGATGATGTACCCTTTGAACCTTTGCCATTAGTTCTGATACCGAATGAATAGCGACATGTTTAAATTCCTTTGAAATATATTGTGAAAGCGATGACTCTACAGTACTCGAAGACGTTGAAAATATTAAACACCATTTTTTGTAAGGAGATTCGTCAAATTCTTTAAAATTCTTCGTTTAAGCGTTAAATTAAGCGTTTTAATGCAATTTAATCTGGATGAGTTTTGCTATAATACTGCATAATAAATTCTTAAATTAAAAAAGACATTTTTTGGTTCGCAGGCGTAGATGAGAAGCATTTTTCAAGAAAAAGATTTTTTTAAAATGCACTAATTTTTATTTAAATAAATATAAACAAAAAGATTATTGCACTAAAAAATACAAATATAGCACACAAAAAAACCACGATACACTGGATCCAAAATATCAATCAATCAGAAAGGCCCAAAGTTAATTAATAGGAAAGGAGTATAACTAGATTCTAGAAAGATATGAAAAAAAATCAATGTCAAAAGAATAAAGACTATTTATTTATCTCTAACGGCGGCTCGAAAACAACAGAGTCATCCGAAGGGGGTCTATCAGAGACCCCAAGCATTTTAAGTTAAGATAAAGATGAATTCTTCATCAATATTTTAACGTTTTTAAAATGGATTATTCTAAGAATAAAAAAAGCTATTCATGAAACAATATAACGCGTAAATGACACTTGTCACTAGCAGTGGCGTACGGTGGACTTGATGTTGGGTGTGCTGAATGTGGAAAAAAAATATGTTAACAATATTTAAAATATATTAATTATTTATACAATAATTCTACTCTTTTTGTTTTTGCGACATAAATTTTTCAAGCAATATCAATGGAGAAAAAAATACTTTTATACTTACATACTACACTTTACGATAGTTCTATTGAAAAATTTATGTAGCAAAAACGAAAAATAGAATTAATGTATAAATAATAATAAAATTCATTAAAAAAACTGTTTTTTTTATATTTTTTTTCCACATTCAGCACACCCAACATCAACACCACCGTACGCCCTTGGTCATTAGTACGTTTCACTCGCACTTGACACATCGTACCGGATGCGAGTAAGAAAATCATCGCGCCCCTGGTAAACAGCAGGGAATATCGATGTTTTTATTTATTTTTCGCAATTGCAGACAATAAAGGGCAATTATATATTTAAAGCATTCATTCTTTAGATAGTTTTTGACAAATACAAAAGGTTTGTGACATGTAGAATTTATATTAAAAGAGTTATTCGAAAATACTCAATAGACTCCATCGGCACGACTAGTTTAATTTAATAATACAATTAAATTGATGTCTTAACTTATTATTAATAATATGAATATTTTTATTTTTTGGGTTTATTAGCTATGGAAATATACAATCGACTCTTCTGTTTAGCGACACTCCCTCCTATAGTACTACAATCTAGACCGCCGTTTTCTACACTCTACACAACGCTAAATTTTCAAGGTCATATTACGCTTTTCGTAAAATTACCCTTCATTTTACTATGAAAATGCGAATGGAAAATGTTTAATGTGTTAAATTCGTAAAAAAATTACAAAATACAATTAAAAAAAACGTAACCTTAAATTATGTATGGGTCTTATCTAGTCTTCTATAGGGCGAGTTTCTATGATGTGATCCCTATTTCAGCGCTATAGATGGGTCGATTGTATATTAAACCATTTTTTTTTTAAAAAATCCATCAAGATTTTACAAAATTGGACAAAACCACCTAAAATCGAAGGCCTTTCGTTGAAATTTTTATCACTTCCTTAACTGTGGAATGAAAATTAAATGTTTTACGTATGAAGGCGGTAATACTCAAACATCAATAATATTTTTGCTGAAGATTTTTGAAGCGTTGAAGTAAGGCATGGCACGAACGAGGTTGAGAAACACTGATATAGAATTTTAATTAAATGTTAAAAATAGCGACAGTACATAAAGGCTGGCGTTTCATATAAATTCTCCGATTATAGTAGTACCGTTTGTTAGATGTTAAGATCATTAATTTAAAACAAGAGCTGGGGTCGTCAGCCCTAAGATGTATGGACCAACGCCACGCACTGAATTACCATGCCCATACTAGCAAATAGACCTAATTTAATATTATATCGACCAGTCGTGTTACGATTCTGTTCACGTTGCATTCTCCGTATATATATACGTCGGATTCTATTATTAGGATTAATATGGCAAGACGAGTACCGCGAGTGTGACTAACGGTGAATTTATATTGGACATTGTTGACCTAGCCCAACGTCCGCGGTCCAACCAGTGTCTTCTGAAGCAAAACTATGCTGCGGACCCTCTCGCCGCTGATTGAGTTTCGGCTTATCGCCCGTTTGGGAATCTGCACCGAAGACGTCCGGTGCCGTTCTTCTCTCGCGGCACCGTTACGAGCCCGCCTCCCTTGCCTCGTCGCCGAGAGTACCCGCCGCAACCGGTTTACTGGCACACTACCCATTCAACGATGCGATTTGGTCATGCAAAATGAAGCCGGACGAAAATATCGCCTACATTTTTATCGCTGCATCGGAGGTTGCATAAATATTGATAGTGTGTCGTTTTTTTTTCTCGTTGTAACGCGTGAAGTCATACAACACCAACCAGTTCTGCGGGGACTGACCGTTCGCTTTTGGTCGTGAGCTGCATCAGGTGGTAGAGGCCAAACCGCCATTCACCCCGGCCATTGCAACGCAGTCGTAACCTTTTCCGGTGTTGTGCGTCTGGACGTGTGCAGACATCGGTTTGAGCCGATGGCGTGGTGGCTGTTTACTATCACATGGATCAACCGGGTCACGGAGGGAACAGGGTCGATCTTGACGTCAAAACACTATGCAAATCAATCACTTATTTTAACGCTCTTCTCCTAAATCTCTCGTCACAATCACTTAGTATCTGATTTCTTCTCCAACGCATTTTTTTACTCGCCGTGACCTACTGGATCTTGAGACTTTGACGGCAGACTGTGCCGGTATCAGACGTGGCGGCAATAGCGGTTGGGCACAATCATGGTTTCGTAGATTCCACGGAGCCATGAGTAGCCAGTGACGTAGTAAATTAAATAGGAATTGGCCCTCCGCTCGTCTGATTATTATTGTTACAATCCACGCGTGACAGCTCGGCTGCCGGGCTTATGGCTGGCGACCTGACCCGTATTCGAAGAGCCAAGATAACCTGGAGAACGTCAGTCATGACATCATGGTTGAGACGGAGGTGTCCTCAAGATGGCTAAGATCCGCCTCATGGTTAATAGGCCACTCAAATAAATAAATAAATAAAAATACTTGGAGTGTATCCATCTACCTTTGAGCTTACTTCGTCTGAACTTCCTGAAACGGTACAGCATATTTATTCAGTCTTATCACGCCTTGTTTCAAGTTCATGGGATTCCAGACAATTTCCAACTCTCTTAACCCAGCTGTGTTCTATTAAGGACGCCATTAAGGACGCCTCGTTGGGTTCTATTAAGGACGCCAAGTTATGGATTTTTCTCGAATAACTTTTTGTATTTATCTAAAGAATAAATATTATAAATAATATCAGCCTTTATTGTCCACAATTGTGAAAAACAATGGGCGCAATGTTGTCTCTCGCTCGCATCCGGTACGATGTGCCGAGTACGAGTGAAACGTACTAGTGACGCGAGAACTCACTCGGCGCCGTGTGCTCAGTCTGCGGCGAGACATTGCCGAGTGGCCGTTACATTTACGCGTCATGATGATTAGTTAAAAAACAATCAAGCATATCATGAAGAATTCATCAATATCTCGACTTGATATGCTTGGGGTCACTGATAGACCATCTTCGGAAGACTCGGTTGTTTTCGAGCCGCCGTGACGGATGAGTTGGATAAAAAAGAAAAGCATTTTACAAAAATAAACCAAATTATTCGTAAGTATTTTCATAATCTATTCACATGGTGTTTGATTGAATTTATATGAAGAAAAATATATGAGTGCCATTATCTGAAAATAAACGCACCCGCTTAGTTAGGAATCTCATAAAATCGTTAATTGGAATAAAGTGGTAAATGACATTCATTCAAAAACATTTGAATGAATTTGTGGTAATGATTAGTCCTCTTTATCAAATAATATTCTCTACCTCATTCATTTACATTGGTAAGCCAACATTGCTGTTGGATTTTTGCGAGTTCTCGGTGGAATAACGTGGTTTCAAGTGTTTGGAGGCGCCTATGAGACAGATCAACACGTTATTCCACATGATAACACTATCGTGGCCACATCAAATTATCTAAAACTTGCGCTATTGAAAGTATTACTTTAAATATATGTAGCATTAGCAGTTGCAGATGTAAAAATTCATTCACCGCAATCGTGATGCATATGTGACATCTTGCGGCCGGCAATGTTCGAGCCAGTGATGATGCACCATATGCATCACCGGCCACGAAAGTTTTAATAGAGTTTTTCATGTTTTTTTGTTGTTTCGAACGTAGTAATTTTTGCTAGTTTCCACCTTATTCGCGGCACGTGTTCAATTGTTAAGATCAAGACAATTTTTTTATAGTTACAACTTAAGACAAAAATATTAAAATATAGATGATTTTAGTGGATAGAGAGTATTTATAAGAAATACTTTTTCGATAAATTAATGATAATGGACGCCAAATAATTGAGGTGTGCCAATTTATGACACCATTGATTAATTATTAATTAATAAATGATATATTTCGGACAAATAAATTGAAATATATACGTATTTGATTTTAAAGTATATGAATAATTAACAAATATATGTAATTTACATAATCGATACTTTCAGTATCGATATTTTGCTATTTAACCGCACAACAAATCGATTAATCATCGTATTAAAAGTTTATAAATCGTGTTTAATCACTAGATAGGGCTAAGATATTTGGCAACTTCCATAGATAACGCGTATGTACATAGCCAAATGAATTAAATATCGCTCATCATCAATCATCATAGTAACGCGTACGATACGTTATAATTGTATATTTGAAAATGATTTATTTCACCAGTGTTTCTGTATATATGTCATATATACACTGTACTTAATTTCATAATTACGACAATGATTAATGCATCAACACGACGATATTCGTAATCAATGCAGTGTTGAATCACTATTATTGATAGTGTACATGCCCGTTAATTCTTTTTTTTTATATTAGGATATTAAAAAAAATAACGTATACGTCACAATGCAAATGGCGGCTATTGTTTTGACAGACGTATTTTAAACGCGCATGCTCGTTATTACAATCGTTATGATTCAATCTGTTGTTGATGATAATCGCACGCAAATTTGACGCGAAATTCCGTCGTAATTAATTAATTGCTCAATAGATGATGATGTCTATTATTTTTAAGCGTGGATTTATGAGCTTTCTAGCAAATTCGTTTATGCAAGATGTCAATGGAGTTCACAGTAGAAAGTGGTCCCATATATTTAAAAACGGGCAGGCCCTGCCCTTTGTGATTTCATTGATTTTTTACTCAATAGAAAATCATCCGCCCACAACCGATGATGGATGCGCACAGTCAAAAACGTAGATGCGTATGGGTGAACCGTTCCCAGCGGCCAAAGTGGTCCAATCTGGCGGCGAGAGCGCTATGTAATCAAACAAGATTATTTGTAAAGCGATATTTATGCACCTGATTGTGTATTGATGGAGAAAAAAAAATGGAGAATGTCCTCATTCGAGGAGGTCACTGTGCTTGTAGGTAATTACACGGCCCGGGGATAACATACTGAGGTCTACTTTTTTTTTGAAGCTCTGTCTGTCAAAGCGGCCATTACTTTCTATCGATAGTTTTCTGTGTAACTAATGAATGGTCGCGGTGCAAATGAAGTAATTTCGCCGGACGTAATGGCACGTTTAGAAAATTAAAGCGTGTGTGTGTTTGTCGCTGATTGCTATTTTCGAGTATTCCCATGATTACAGTGGTTAAACAACGTTGGGCGCGGTCAGTGTTCGGTTGGGTGAATATCGGGGGATCATTATATCAAACAGAGGGGTCTTTAATTGCAATTGGGGTCATTTTTTGGACCACTAAGTCTTATTGTGCTAGTTTATTGTGTGGGTACACTTGTTGCTGACCGAAAATTGCTTCAAATTTTGGAAAAACGCTCAAACGTTTACTGAATCTAAAGGAGACTACTATAACGTGGATTATCTGGATTCTAAAGTGGATGCAACGAGATTCGGGAGACATCAGCATCTTTATAGACGATTGAATACAGCGGTGGGATCGGCCGAGCCGACCCGGGGATTATAGATTGACTTATTAGACACAATCGAAGAGTACAAGATAATAACTTCATAGTAGATTGAAAGTCCAGAAAAACTGTCGCGGTTTTACATGGCTATAAGTTTAAAACTAAACTCTGGGCCATCTCTTCATATTAGAGACTCAATAAATCCCAAGCTCTGGGATTATACTCTTGACGTGTGGAGTAGGGCCATCTTTTAAGCAGCAGTATAGCAAATACTTTGAGAAGCGAGATCCTTCTAGAAACATATTCATAAACCCGAATATTATATCACCCTCACCAAAGAATTGATCTGGACATGTCAAATATCAATTAAATCGATTTTCTGCCCTTTTCCAATGTTACACATATATAGTTTTTTTGATTTTATAGTAAAAATAAACGATAAAGTCTCTAAAGTCCCCCAAATATGTTTAGCTTAAGCATAACACATGGCTGGGGTTTTCCTGGAGGGCCCGCCCTACGGTGAGTCTAAATGTAGACTACCTCTGACGAGCCATCGTGGCAACCATCGCATCTATATACTCCATGGACAGACATGCGACCAACACCTAAGAAGGCAAGGGTAGTGTGTTGAGTGAGGAGAATCTGCCTGACCTGGCTGGCGTAAATCAAGCAAAGCCCTAAAAGCAAGGAGGAGGAGACAAGGTCTTGCATACGGGCCAGGGGACCGCCTCACTACATTGAACATGGTCTCTCTTTCATAGGAAAACTCCGCACATTGCCAAAGAATGTGTTCCGAAGATTGTTCCAAGGAGTCACAGAACTCGCAAGCCGGGTCATCCTTGAGGCCCAGACGATGAAGATTGGCGCTAAAGGGGTCATGCCCCGTGATAAACTGAGACACGTAATAGTCAGGAATAAACCAGTGCAGCTTAACTCGAGCTAGTACATTGGGGAAGAACCGGAGGATCATAGTGCGTCTGTTAGACCATAACACATGTAAATACTCGGAGGATCTTAGTGCGTCTGCTACTTTGAAATCTGTGGGGAGCGCTCTCCGCGATTGCAATTAATCGCAGAGAGCGCTCTTCGACATATGATCTATCAATAATTTAATTCTTGTTTTGAAATTACATTTATTAAATTGTTATTATAAAAGATTATTGATCTAGTGCACTAAGATGATAAGATTCATATCTCGCAACGTAATAAAGCTATGTAGGTGTACGGGGTTTGAGAAAAAAATGGGTTTAGTATGTTCAATCATAGCTTGTGAGACGAAATATCATTACTTGCTATTATCAGGTCGTTACATCACAAAGACACTGTAACATCCCCAGTAGCATTAAAGCTTTTGCTGAATTCAAGTTATGTAATAAGCGTTCAAGATTCCATTATATAAAATGTGTTCTAATAATTGATAATAGTGTTCTGAAGAGTTGATGAACTCTCCGTTTCCATTTTGAAATTAACGTCTTTATTTATTTAATTTGATAATATACGCTTAGAGAATTGGCTCCGTACTCGGAGTACGTGACTACTTCCGTATACCGGATTCGGATAATTGGCAAATGTTTAAAAATTTGAACGTTTGATCTCATCGGTATGCCTGGGTTGTGCAACGCCGTTTGGTGATTGATGGCATAAAAACTCAACAAACAAAATCAAAAGTTGAACATTTTATAATGGGGGACCGTATTGCAATCTGCACGTGCTTCAGGTGCCCAGGTGAAAGTTTAACCTGCAACGTCGCTGTGGGTAAACTCGGTTGGATAACACTCCATTCCCGCGTGTCAATGATGGCTTTTTTGTCCAGTAATGATACGACAATTAATATAAATCGCCGTTGTCGGCATAATGACTTTAAATCATCATTAAAACAAATCGCCGCGATAAATAACGCCTGTACTTTATGCGGGGAGAAAGGAATTCGTTAGAAATTCCCTAATTCAATTGTTGCCGTGTAATTTTTTTTTTCATTTTCGATGCACCATTTGTTTGTTCGCGCATGTCAAAGTTGACGTGTGTTGAATGCGACCTACCTAGGCCCTCTGGTCACTGGACCTTAAAAAAACGTTTCCGGATTTGACAAAGGCGCACACTCCCGCGCTCACTGTTTCAATGTCGATTCGTAACTTGAAATATTTCATTCTGACAATAAATTATTAGCATAGCGTTACAAAAAGTAACATTTTTTAGTCGAAATGTTGAGAATTTTATACAGACATCTTTAAACGCATCTTTTTTCTTGAAGAATAGAAAATTTCTCGAGAAATCTCATGAAATCCATTTTTTGTACAAAATACAGTCAACTCTCCTACAATATAATTAATTATTTTTCATAAAGACAATGCGTGATTGGCATTACAGTATAACCCAGGTTGGCAATCACGCAATAAAAATATAAAAAAACATATTTAAAAATAAAGAAAAGAATTATAAAATATCTACAAAACGTCTATATTTAACATCGAATATATCTACATATTTGGCCAAGTGGTTGAGCAGAGTACTAGCTTTGATTACCGGAGAGTTTCTGAAAGCACCTGTCCTCACATTTGGCGGAAGAAAAAGCACACGCGAACGAGCTCAATAGTAGTGAGGTAGCGCCCATAAGGGCAACTCGCACAGTACAAGGGGGTTATGTACTGCACCAACCAACAACTTGAAAAAGTGCTTTGTGAATTAAATCGACCTTCTTTTCTAGAGGGTTACATACCCCAGGCAGCCCTGTACCCATGTGCTGGGGTATAAACTTAGGTAGAATATAAACTCCCTCATGTAGAGATATGTAAAAAAATTCTTCTGTATCTTCTCTAATCTGAGGGAATTCAAGGCGTCATAAGGCGCCCATATAATGGAACCTGACTCGAGCAAGCTCCGAACCAATGCATCGTATAGCACTCGTATGACTAAGGTGCTACGTATGATGATAATTTCTCAAGACGAAGCCCAACATTCTTGATGATCTCTTACACACATTGAAAATCTCCCAATACAGTCAACCCTCCTACAATATACAGCACCCTGTTATAAAGCGGTTTTCTACAGCATATACGACAATCTCTCTTATAGTGCTTACTTCTAGAGTGCCGTTTTCTACAAAACACTTTTTAATTGAACTATTTCTTAAAAATGTAATACATCGCCCTGCGAATTATTGGCATGGCATTTGAGAAAAGCTTAATTAACAAGATTAGTACAAGGAAAAGTCTGTGCGTAGCCCATCAATTAGATAAATATCTGTTCCCGAGAACTTCCTGCGATCAGATTTTTTCTCTCTTCTAAGTATAAATCCCATCTCAAAACCTTACACTATTTTAAATAAATCTGTCAATAAAAAACGAAATTTTTAATGAGGAAAAAAGAGGCTTAGCCAGTGGCGGATTTATAGGATTATAGGAATGCTAGAGCAGGGGTGAGCAAACCGCCACACTTTTTCGTGCGGCCCTTCAAAAATTTGACATGGTATATTTTTAAAATTCCTAGTGTCCTCTAGTCTCATTGTAACCTAGGCGTAATCATAATCATATTCCAAGTTTTTTTAATAACATTTCTATTAACCTAGCCGTGCCGATGGGGCCTATTTGGGACGCCAAATTTTTCTCGTATAACTCTTTTAATATTAACCTGTTATAAAATCAATGGTCACATTTCGTGTTCTTATGCTTTCGCTATATAGAATTGCGCCCTCTTGCGAGATGACGGACCAATCAGAGCGTCCGCATCCCTTTCATAGACAATAAGTCTTGTATATTTTATACCTTTAAAAACTCTGCGTTTTTTGTCAGTCAGCTTTGATCGGTCGTTGTCTTTTCGACAGATGACAGGGTGATTCGCTCACTCTGTCATGTCAATCAAATCTCCGTGATTTCTCTCGTACCAGAGATACGTCTCTGGGATTTTATAATTAATTTATTCGTACCAAAGGAAACTTTGGGATCTTTATTATCATCATCTCGTACCGGAGATACGTCTCCGGGATCTTTATCATCATCTCGTAGCGGAGATTCGTCTTCGGGATCTTTTCTTCATATCTATTATTGAACTGACGACATATAACTCATTTCTTCAATAAACATCATCTACAAAACAAAGCGTGTTTTCACTTGATCTCGATCTTCGAAGCGATCGTCAACTACCGGACGATCGAACGTTTTGGCGCCAGCGGTCGTATAACTTTTTGATACGCGAGCTCGGGTGCCTTAACATAATGGTGGCAGCGGTGGTAAACCATTTTTTTGGACTACTGTCGCGCGCCCCCTAACAAACCCTACGATGTGCCAACGATACGCCCTGCGATATTTGAATTCTTTGATTAATCCATTTAAAAAAATATCAACAATATCTTGACACGAAATGCTTGTGGTCTGTTTCTATTATAAATAGACCCTCTTCTGGCTACGCGAATGGTTTCAAGCCGCCTAGACGAATCGGTTTATGAATGTTTTATTTCTATATTTTTTTTATACTAGGCTTATTTTGCTAATAAAGGTATAATTTGAGTTCTTAGATGCGGCCCGCACAACTTTTTTAAATTTGTAGTTGGCCTGTTGTAAAAAAAGGATGCTCATCCCTGTACTAGAGCATCAGGCCTCCGACGATTGTGGCCCTGAGAGAGGGTTCCCAATAACACAATAACTGGAATGGTTTAATATGTTGATTAATTCTTTTTAGTTGTATTATGTACTTGGGGATAATACACAGATGTTTTAAACTTTAATTAATAAATAATAAACATTTTAAAATTTAAATAATCTTACCGGCGACATTTTATGAGAAGCGATAATTTAACAAAAATATGTAACATATAACAAACAAAGCATTCCATATAATCCCAACCTAATATTTTATAGACTTTAGTTACGTGTTCATTTTTATGAGTATCAGCTTCGTTTGTAAGACAAGATAAATTTCATGTTTCTGTACTAAATGTATTCCAAATTTGTATAGTATTCTAAAAATCTATTTAACAATGCCGATAACAAGCTGTGAAGCTTGAAGAGATGTGATTGTGTTATTAAGAATTTTTTTTACATACATTATTTATTATAATTTTGTCTTGATCCTTAGACAACCGACAACCATTATTGTTACTAGGGGTCTCTGAAATGTAATTAGTATCAGGCCTCAAAAAGATACCATCCGCCACCGGGCTTAGCATCTGTATCCTTAAATGTAACGAGTAAAATTTATTAATATTTTTTTTAATTAATCTCGGACGCTTATTGGAGTGCGAATGATTATTTATCATGACAGAAAATACAGCAGATTCGATTGAGATGTTTAGAATATATTCAAAAGACAATAGTGAATCGGTTTGAGCATTGATTTCCCATGCCGATATGTTACAATGGACACAAAGGATCGCCCGAGGCGGTTCTAAATAAAAGCGCAACACATACGAATCTATCGTTTTCGGGTTCATTGATTCGCGTTTTTCCGCGGCGGTGCATTCTAGAATGGTCGGCTGCAGTGTTACAGATACAGTGTCAGGTGGTAGGACAGGTGGCAGGTGGCCGTGGGCGGACTCCGGCTCTCTAGAAGTCAGCGAAGCAGGTACCGGGCCACCGTCGTAGCAGCGAATGCATTCGTATCTTGCACGCCCACCACTGTGTGCTTGTTGAATTGGCAACCGGCGCTGCAACCAAACCGGCGGCCTCCCTACCACGAGGAATCTCAAACCGTGACCGGAGTGATTAATTAATTCCGTGGTGTGAATGCGTGTGGCATTTCCTAGACTCGCGTGATGCGGATGAGAAGGGGTTGATAGCGCAACAAGTCGCCGACGTCGCTGGGTCAAAGCAGATGCACCTCTGGGAAACGGCGAGTTGTCCTCTAATCAACGACCGGCATATTCAACTCTTCTCAAAATACATAACGACATAATTCGCGTCGCAATCGTTTCGATTTGTGCGACTGTGCAATCAATGTCGTAAAAAAAGCACATAATACTAGAATTACAGTTAAAAGTTGAACGGCACCGGAGGAAGTGGGCATTAGCCGCTCGAGCACCGTTTGTCAAAAAATTATATGGTCTGAACGTGTTAATTATTTCGTCGGTCTTGAACTTGAAGCGCCCCGGGGAATTGTTTCAGATTTTCACAATTGCATCGCACGGCCGCCGGCTGCGACTTAACGAGGTTAATTGTTCGAAATTGAATACAAACAACAATTAAAAACAGATATGTTATATAAGTAACCCAGAAGCGAGATGCGATGATGACGGAGACGAGCCATCACCGGAGGAGAGTGTGAATTGGCAACCGTCCCTGATTCCGACACGCTCAAACTCTAGCATTGTACATCCGCGTCATATAATTGACATAATTAAATTCTAATTAGCAGAAATTTAGCATAAATCTAAACTATAGCCTAACTGTTACTGAGTACGGACACTTTTCGGAAAATTCGCAGAGACGCTAGTCGGCAGAGGGGTGGGGTGAAGGCTGATGACCTCCGCCTCACAAAAAATTAAATCGTTAAAAGATAAGCTGATAGAGGTTTTCAGTATAAAAAATAATTGCGATGAAGAATATAACGGGAAACTACTATGCCATACGCTTCCATAAAAATACCATGTCCATGGTCCTTCATAATTAATTTTTGCACATGGACACAATAATTCTATACATTTTTTTTATTAAAAACGTCCCAAACCCTAGTAAATTGAAGAAAAATATGTTTTTATAATTAACACATTGCCTACGGGGCGAATCGCGGTCAAACTTGCGCTGGGGCGGGGGCGCATTCGCCGAAATTTGGTGAAACGTCGTCTTTTACAAAAAAAATCATAACACTTTATTAATCAAGATATTAGACCGAAAATTAAATTAGCAGACTTCGACATTTACTGGATAGTTAAATCAAAGCAGGAGTCACTAAACAATTGATTTTGTCGGCTAGCGTGTGTTATGCGCGCCCCGGACAACACAAATACGCTTTTGACGTGGAATCCACGTCCCCCGTAGACAATGTGTTAATATATATTTGTCTATTGATTATATAGTATGTATAGTACAAGAGCGCTGCCTGTTTATCACCGCTGCCGTCGTCGTGTATTAGATGGATGCGGGCCGATAGCGGAGTGGGGGGGGGGCGTCATTTCGCGCTGCGACTTGGTGCAGTCATACTGTATTTACATACATACTATTTTTTATTTTTTTAATATGGTTTATCCCATTTAAATATGTTATATTTTAAATAAAAAATGAGCGAATTACACTGTGTTCAATCTTTAATATTCCACAGCACCCCCAAATATTTTATTCACGAACAGCTACTGATTTATTTATGGACTGCTACGATCAGAAATACGAGTCGAGCAATTAATACAAATTCTGAATATATTTTTACCCAATCATGATGATTAATAACCTATTATTCTATAAGATTCAAGAAAGACGAAGGACATCCTGGTTGTTAAACCTTCAGAATTTGTTCGTAAAGAGTCAGTAACTTTTATATTCAGGAAAACAAATAATAAAATAAACACAATAAAGCTTTAAAAGAAGTAGATTTGAAAAGTGATCATATTTCAGACATAGAAATTGTAAAATATATATTCTGAATTAATTTATTTTAATTTAATAGCAACAATAAACGATATAGTATCATAAACACATATCACAATTTTATAAACATTAGATCCAATGGTTACAATGATTTTATATATTTATATAAGTATCCAAAAATATATTTGAAATAATATTTCCAGATACTAATGATTAAAATATAAATACTTAATTATATTTTAATGTCAAGAAATAATTATAATATATAAAATCATGTCATTGTCTGATAATAAACGTATCCTTTTACGCATTACTGGTTAAAACACAAAAAATGATCAAAAGAAAATTACAAAAAAAGAATTACGCCTGAAAAATGGCCATACAGTCAGCCTTCCTATAACGTTTCCTCTAAATTGATTATTTTTTATAAAATGCTAATATTTTCAAGGTCAAATTACAAATTTTGTAAATAAATAATACATTGCCCAGTGAAACAAAGGTCAATGCTCTTTGGTTGACAAGGCATTTTGTAGAAAATAGTGATTGAGAGGAAACGTTATAGGAGGGTAGGTACAGTCAACCCTCCTATAACGTTTCCTGTAAATCTACATGTTAAATAATACTCTGTGGTTGACAAGGAATTTTGTAAAAACGTAGCGATTTAGAGGAAACGCTATAGGAGGGCTGACTGTATTTCATTTTTTGAAAGTTTTTGAATAGACATGGTATGCCAATATTCAGGCCTCTAAGAGTAAAGGAGGCAAAAAATAATTAATACTTGAGACTTTTTTTACGGGAAATATGTTCCGGGGATTAAAGAGTAAAATAATAATACATATCTCCATTTTTAAAAGACCTTTTTCCTATTTTTATATCAATGCTTAATTTAAATAAATACAAGCATGGTTTTGTTATATTAATTTATATTAAAAAAAAATAGTTTAGGACTTTAAACTTGGCAAATTTTAATGGAGGTATATCGGAAAAACATGATATTTATTTTATATTTTATTAAAATAAGAATTTAGCATTTATTTTACACGCAAAAAATATTTTCATGGATTAGATATAAACGAACATAGTTTTCGATTCAATTTATTACAAAAAATATTTTTTACAATGCCATAAAATCACTGAGGAAATTTTCCCAATTAATGGAAAATACGTAAAGTCAGTACAATCAATCCAAAAATTTTCGAGTGCATTTCTATAACGTTCTAATTGTTCGATTATGTACTCGTGTATGCAATATGCATTGGAATATTTGATTATAGTCTTCATTCAATCGGAATCTGTTCCCGACAAACCCACAAGATGCCCCTGCAATTATCCTACACACAGTTTGTTGTGGCTCGGATTGTGTGTTTACCCATGATGAAATTCAATACACGAACTTGAAAATGTCTGCACGTAATGATCGTCATCAATCAACTTTATAGAACATGTCAAACACGCCGAGTTAACAATGAACTACATATAATTAAATAAATTTGTATTGGATTATCAATTTGTTTTTTTTCCACGTTCCCACAGTTTGAGAGCGCGTGGCGTTTTGATATTCGCCTATTGCGAGGTTGGTCTGTATACACAAGAGTGTGTGTTTCTTGCAACACTGTCGCATATCGCAAATGTAAATGGCGAAACGAACAAAAAACTATATATGTCGGAATTCAACGGATTATGTTTATAAGCCGCAGATTATGAGCTTTTTCGCTAATAATTTATCGGCATGATCTCAACATATGGCGGCGCGTATATGGATGATCAAGACGCGAATAAATCGATTAATCATCGCATCGCATTTAGCTCTCGATTTATTGCCATTCGATCGTTACCGGTGCCAATATTCGATGGATAATTAATCGGACGGACGCACAGTGGGATGGATCATGAACTCTACTGCCAAAAATGCTTTTTACGAAAATTCGATTTAAGAAAAAAAAAATGCAAATAATAGATAAAACATTCAAGTTTATTATGTAACTGTTTTTTTTTAAATATTAGTTTACAGTATTTGGTAATATAAGGTTTTAAAGTTAGCCATTATCAAAAAATGGGATTGAAATATTATCAGAGAATCAAATTCAATCGAATATATCTTTACAGTTTTTAATTACATATTAATGATATATACTATATAGCGTATATCATCTTTTTTCAAAAATATCTAAAAAAAAAATCGCTATTAAGTTAGTATATATTCCATTTTTAAAAAACCTGTTAATATAATTAGATTAGCCGATATTTTAACTTTGTCACGCCGTACAGGCACGAGAAATCGGTCAAACTACCAGCGCCATACCGTGCAGGCACGGGAACGTTACTACGAATTTATTTATGAATAAATAATGGTGGCGTACGGTAAAAATCCATATAATTAGCGTGGCGATTAAAGTGTAAAACGTTAACACGGTTCATCCTGGTAAAATTAATTATGCCAATACAGAGAAAATATATTCATTATTAACGGCAATAAAAAAAATCTAGCCACTTTGATGCACTTTTTGAGTAATTTGAATAATATTTTTGAATAATAAGTAATAAGTTTAAAGTAGTTTAATCTATATCACAATATGTTAATTACCAATCGCTGTAAATATTACTAAAACTATCTATTCTAACATTTATAAGGGAGTGTAAATGAGCGCTCGACAAACTCAAAATAGAATATGATGATATAGTATATATATATATATATATATATATATTATATATATATAATATAATATACTGTACCACCTACGTACTCCTATAACGTTTGGGGCGTTTTTTTTTCAATACGACGATCCTATATCTATTTTTTTTAAAACCTTTTATTTATATTTATTATTATTTTTATTATTATTTTTAATTATATTTTATAAAATTAACTAATAAAATCGCGTTGATCTATCCTGCCCGTAAGTTACGGGAAGATTGTCAGCCAAAACAGAAAGGATATCGCTCATAGCGCAAGTCAAATCATTTGCGCTGATTAACGCGTAAAAGTAATAAAAAATAAAATCATTAAATCAATCCTATCTGTCCTGGGATCGTCATGCAGAGATAACGGGTACTGATGAAAGATGGATAAAAAATTTACATGTAATTCTGCAAAAAATGTCTTCAGGAATAAAAATAAATCAATAAAAATTGAAAAATATACCCTCGAGACTGCGAGACTTTATGTTAGTAAGTACAATTGGTACTATATGCCATCATCTGTCCACAAAATATTTAGTCATGCAGAAAGCGTCAAAGCTTAACACTATCAAAAGATGCTCAAGGATCTCGCAATGAGGATCACAAAAAAATATGATTATCTCATTCAAGAAAATATCAGTATGCAACCAACGAGGATGTACTCCATACTCTTTTATATAGAGTGGAACCCCCAATTACGCTACCCCGAATTACGCGCTGAGGTAAAATATTCGCCGCAAATCCCCCAATTGCGCGGTCGTATTCACATACAGTCAAAACGTTGGCTAGCGTCTGTGTATTCAACACGTGCCAGGCGATATACCCACAGCCGGACGGCTTCACTCCCCCAATTACACGACTCCAAATAACACGGTCCCGATGTTAGTGTAAGTGGGGGTTTAGCTGTACATCAGATACGTTAAAAGTAAACAAAGATTTTGACAAAGAAGTTTAAAATCTATTCGTTTTAGAGTAATTCACATTTTTTTTATATACATCATGTAATATTGTATTTTAATTATGTCTATTATTTATATAAATTTATTTTATATTATTATTATTATTTTTTTTAAAAAAAACTCGTAATTGTTATTTGAAAAATATTTTTTTAAATAATAATATGAAATTATTATTAAATTTTATTAATTTATTTAAAAGAATATATTTTCCCCTATATTCTTAGAAAATTTCACAATTCTAGCTCAAGTAGAAAAGCAGTTACAGATTTTTGGCAGGAGAACTCATGAACCGTCCCACTGTGGGACGGTTCGCTTTCATTTTTTCGCGATCGATTCGCGCGCAGAAATTTCCGCGAAAATCGTCGATTTCAATTCGTCTTCGTACGGCCGCATGTTAACAAACGTTGATGAGTTGTGTATTGCGTCACGTGTGATGATGCGGTTTACTAAATCATCTCTGGCCAATTAACGCCAATCACGGTGGATGATGATGGATAACGGCATGGGAGCCGCGAGTGTCATGCAGAAAAAAAATATCACAAAAAGATTAACACACTTACGTGTTTATTAAATGTGCGAAATCACTGCAATGTTAAATAATGATTTTTGGGCGAGATTAATTCGTTGCAAAAAATTGTTTTCATACCGAGTCGATGATTTTAAATTTATTTTGTGTAACGGCGTCGCATGCCGAGATTGATCATCGATAGTGTAATAATATTTTGTGCGGGGTCATGGACCACTAATAAATTATGCGATAGTTAAGATAAAAATAATACGGTAAGTCATCGACTCAATTCAAATCATCGAAAATTAAAATTCGTGAATCTGTTATCGGAAAATCGATGGGTCAAGAAGGCTTAAAATCATAAAATTTTAGCATAGCATTTGAAAGAGCGATAATTTTTGACTGAAAACAATACCGTTATCATGCATCAGTCTCTCTTTGTATTTGTGAAATATATTAAATGCCTTTTATACCCAAAAATGAAGAAAAAAAAACATGAAAGAACGAGAAGAAAGGACAGAATCGCTGAAGGAGCGTGTTTCTGAATTAGAAAAAAAACGCTGACACAAGTATCTGATGGAGATTACTTTTAAGTATTTCACATACTCGTGCAGATTTTTCTTGAATAACAAATTTGCAGCGAATTGAACCTGGAGACGAGATATCGATAGTTTGCGATAAAGTGAGAAGAAAAAGTAAAGGTTTTCAAAGAAAAAACCACCAGTTTCCAATCCCAAAGCCAGAGACAATTAGATACATTAAATCAGAAGCTAAAGGAGAAAAATCTGATTCTCTCCAATAGAAAAATAATTATTTTCCAGCACGACAATGCACTTCTCCAAAAATCTGAAATCATCGATGAAAAAAATATACGACTGAAATGGGAAGTACTTTAGCTTCCCCTGTATTAAAAAAACATAGGAACCTTCAGATTGTTTTTACCTATTCAGATCATTAGAAATTTCACAATAGATAATAAAAAGGCAAAGATGAAGTAAAAACACATTTTAGCGTCGAAGTTTCAATCTAATAAGTAAGTAATACCTGTAATTATTTTTTAGAATAATATTTGTACAAAAATATGATAAAAAGATGGATTTATCCCCCAATAAACTAATATATGAAAGATATTGTCAAAAATAATTTATAAGAATTCAAATTTTAATAAATAAAATTATTTTAAATTTTATTTCATTGTTAATACTTCAGTTTTGATGCTGAGACTAAAGATTTGTATCAATGTTGTGAAAAACTGGCCAATGAAGACTTAATGATGATTAAAGAAGGCCTACGAGCCGTTACTTTTTCTGGAATTCGAAAAAAATAACGTTTTTTCGGTTCTTAGTTCAGATCCAAGTGATTATTTTGAAATCTTACTATCAGGGATTTGAGAAAACTGAAAAAAACTGTATTTTATCCGGAAAAAAAATTGAAGCCTAACTAATATATTTTTTTATTTAGCCTCAAGCCTTAATTTAGCTGCTGGTCCGGTACGAAAGAAGGCTTGTTTGTCAGTCAGCGGAGGTAAAGAGAAAAGTTCCGTATTTCCGTATACAGAAGGTCGCTTTTCGTTTGCAGGGTAATGCCTTGTTTGGGGCAGACCTGTATATGCCCTGCTGGTTTATCTATTCTACTTGATTCGAAAAATAAACGACACCATCAAAGTGTTTCGACTATATTTTTCATTTTTTTTCTGGAAATTGATTATCATCATCGACTGATTGATGAAAATCTTTTAACCCCTTCCACTCTATCTATTTTAGTCAAATGTATGAGTTACTCTCATGATATTTTTTTTTACAAATTTATTAAAAGAGATATTCATTGGGAAAATAAATAAAATGCATCTTGGCGGTTTGAAAAAGACATTATTTTTTTAAAGTAAATAAAAAAAAATCATTTGGGCCAATACGTCTGGCCCACGGAGTGGAATAGGTTAAAGTTTCTATAATTCGTTCGATTGCCGATTTAAAATGCCCGAACGCTCGTGAAACCGCGTTTCACACACTTTGGGGACAATAGTTCAAATAAATAAATAAATAAATATTAATAAAAACGATTTGATTTTGTAAAAAATACATTTTTTTCTGGAATTTGAATATTATCATGGACTGATTCAGGGATTCTCAAAGTGTGAGCCGCGGCTCCCTGGGGAGCCGCGGTTTCGTCATAAAGGCGCCGCGAAATATTCAATTAAACAATTCGGAAAATTCGTTGGAATTCCCAATTATCAAAATTTTTGCGCCATCTTTTTGCGCTCGCTTTTCTCAAGAAAGTTAAAAATTAAAAAAAAATCTGATGTATCAAGGGAGCCTCGGAAAAATCTGATATATTCAAAGGAGCCGTAAGCCGAAAAAGATTGGGAACCTCTGGACTGATTGATGAAAATCTTTTAACCCTTTCCACTCTGTCCACTTTTAGTCGAATATATGAGTTACTCTCATGATATATTTTTTTACAAATTTATTAAAAGAGATATTCATTGGGAAAATAAATAAAATGCGTCTTTGCGCTTTGAAAAATACATTAGTATTTAATAATTAAATAAAAAAAACTTGGTTCAAGTTGTTTGCTAAAAAATCATTTGGGCATTTGGCCCACGGATTAAAACATTAAAATTAACTAAATTTACGTCATATAATCCATTGATTTTATTTTATCAAGATTTGTATCATTGAAAACAATGGCAGAGAAAGAAATAAATAACCCTTACTCATAAACCAATCTGATTTTAGAATCTTTTAGAGGAACTGTACATGAAAAAAAGATTAAATTAAAAATGTGTATAAGAAAAATATTAAATAAATATTGACCGTAACGATATAAATATTGATAAACCCATTTAATTTCATATCCTGCATCCGAGGATGCGCTTGCGCATCACAGCTACCTATAATTGATTACATGATACGATATAAAATAAATTAGTAGCGGGCCGCAGGGTTGCGGGCATCAAAATCGTATCAATCATATCGGACAGGGGTGAGAAAATTAGCTGTTAAAAAATAGATTAAACCAACGTACCGTCTCGTCATATGGCAATCCTTGTTCAACCGCGAAGAACAGCAATTTGAAACATCAGCTCAGTTTATTGCCCATTGCGGCTATCTGAAAACAAATTTACAGCGAAATTAAACGTCAGTGTTATGCGAATTTATACGACGCGGATATTTGCATGAATAAAAAATGGCAGCTCGGTGCCGAATGTGTGTTAGTTACTTAACAATACGCGAGACGCCATGAGAAAACATTGCGTTTCGAACAAACAAAGCAATACCGTTCGAATTAACATAGTGAACGGCCGTGTAGACGGTGCGAGGCCCGTGTACTCCAAGTACCAACAGGTGTGGTATGATTACAAATTTTGTCCATTGGTATACACGATTTGAATATCCTGGTATCTGCATGAATTATTTAACGCGACGCCAATTTAATTAGCGATAATGCGATCGATACCGTTCATAGTCGTCGGCGGAAATGCTTTTACCGGATGCATACGAATAAACAAAAAAGAAAATAAGGGATATCTACGGGAAATTGCATAATTAATAATATCAAAGATCAAATTTTACAACGGTAAAATAATTTAGCAGTTGATGTTTCAACGATATAAATATTAATAGTATGTAATTAAATTTCAAAATCAATTATTCTGCAATAAAATATATCATTTACATAGAGAAAATCTATGTAATACGTAGTGTAGTCTTTGGAATGTTAATGCTAAAAGGAAACTCGAATACATCCAGTAAGCTAATCTATGATGGCATAAATTAAAAAAGCTACCGATGCTAAAATATATTTATTTATCAATTATAATTGTCATTAATGGATTTTATATCGAGAAGAAACAATATTTATATGCATAGATTTTTCTTGAATGAAATATAATTTCCCTAGAATTTTCATATAATTATTTTTTGCCGAAAATGTAATTTATACAAACATTTCCAGAAATTGCTTTCTCTCCATCTTACATTAATATATTTTATTTAATAGTGTGCCTTTAATTCTATTTTAAAGTAGATTTAAATCGATGAGAATATTTTTCATATAGAAATGCTTATTTTCTCAAAAATTCTCGAGGTTTCTCGTGTAATAAGAAATGCTATATAACTATTTTAATAGTCATAAGTTATGTAGGATTACTAAAATTACGATAGATCTAAGAATTGCACGTAAAACTTGAGGTATAAATAGGGAACCTGCCTTATAAGAGACTAGGCATCCATACAAAATTAGGGATTCGATTAATTTCTGCAGCAATGTATCACATGATTAGGAAATATTACTAAGAAAATGTCAATCAAACAGGTAACACTATAGGAGAGACTGCCGCACACGCCGCTCTATAGCATCGCGAGCGCTATAGAAGGGTTGACTGTAGTTTTTGAAAAATTCTAATATACAATAACATATAAACTCTTTCTATTTATTTTCTATTCTATAATTGCGAATAAAAAAATTAAAAACAAGATTCGCTTCAAGCCAGTTGCCACAAGCGATGCTTTTCCGCGACGCGAAGATGCTGAAAGCAGCGAGACATCGCCGAGATTGTTCTCATTTATGCGTCATATCGATTAGTAAAAAATCCAAAATATCGCCATATTATGAAGTATATCATGAATAACTATTTTTATATCTTGACTTGAGAAACGCTTGGGGTCTCTGATAGACCCCTTCGGATGACTCCATTGTCTAAAGAATAAATATTATAAATAATCATTGTCCTTTATTGTCTGCAATTTCGACAAAAACACAACAATATTCGTTACTGTTGCTATGCGCACGATGTTTTTTACTCCCTCACATCCGATGCGATGTGTCAAGTGCGAGTGACACGTCCTGCAAGAGCTCAGTTTGCAAAGGGACATCTCCGAGTGTATTGTCATTTACGCGTCATATTGATTAGTAGAAAAATCCAATATATTAACTAAATTATGATGCATATCATAAATAACTATTTTTATATGAGAAGCTTGGGGTCTCTGATAGACCCCCTTTGGATGACTCGGTTGTTTTCAAACCGCCTTGACGGACGGGCTAATAGTCACCAGCTTCTTTTTCATCTACCATATTGGTTTCATGAAGAACTTAGATAACCTAGAGAAAACCTATCTCAATCTAAGCCACGGGGTTTATTCAGACACGTCTCTGCTGGAGCTAGGAAGGTTAATGGAAGAAGCACAGGACCGACGGAGCATTGCATAGAGCATTGCATAGAGTCCTCCAAATGGCAAAAGCGGCCATTTATGCGAAGTGAGGTATATTGATTTGAGGGCAAGGAAGTCTGGATCTCACAACAGTATCTCCATGACAGATGGGTTCAAAGTAGATACGTTCGTTCGTAAACCGTGTATAAAGTGAAACTCATAGAAAATTTAAGATTTGTTTCCTAAACTTTTTCTTTTTTATTACTATCCTAATGTTGTTGAATTTGTTATTATTAGAATATCTGCCATCCACTCCTGTGTTTAAAGCAGCTGTTATTTATAAATTCCACCTTTTTGTGACTTAAAATTATGTCCTTTTACGTCAATGAACACTGGGACGTAACAACACACGAAATTAAAAACATATATACGAATATTTCGTTGCTAGAAATCGTGTTATAATATAAAACCGTGTAAAAAAGAGTCGAGTGTTCATTAGATTCAGATAATACGATAATAAATTTAATTTATTACACACAGTTAATTCAATCCGTGGTTATGTATGAGTTTCATTATAACGAAATAATTCATTATAGCATGATTTGACTGTGTCTGAATAGTTTAATATGATAATATAGCAATAAATTAAAAGACATCGACGATTGGTCGGGCCTAAAACCCACACATAATAAAAAAAAAAGAAAATACCAATTGATTCATGGCATAAAAATAATATTATCTCACAAAGCACCATTCCACAATTATTCATCAAAAATAACACGGATGATGGGTATTTTGTCAGAATGTTTACTCATCTCGGTTCACGTTCATAATTTACATAAGATGATTACCTGTCGCATGTTACACGTGGATAAAAATAAATAAAAAAAAATAAAAAGGGTTACAATCCATTCGGAATGGAACATCTAATAGAATCATTAGATAAATCATTTTTCGGCAGTTGATTAACGAAAAGTTTCGTGTCATGGCGTCGAATCAAACGCGAGTTATGTCACAATTCGTTCGGCCCGCTAATGATCCAATCGATTTGAAATTTTCACGAATTGAATGGACCGTGTGCCCGTTTGGGTCTGAGAATTTTGAGAAATCGCCACTATTGATAGACGACATGTGTACGAGATTATATAAATCGCGGCAATTATGTAAAATTTGCTTAAAAAATAATAATAACGAAACACAATGACGGATACGGCGAAATAAAAACATGGAAAACTATGCGGAGTTATATAAAAATTTCCATTGTTAAAATTTTCCTTTAGCATCTTACGAAATTGCTTCTTATTAGAAATACACGTAATTTTTCTATATCTATTTTTTTTTCTTTGATGATTATCTACGAAACATAAAAGAGGCGGAACTCACTTCCCCTGCCATTATCCCTATTTTATCTAGCCATAATCTAGGCCATCCTACGTATATAAATCTTCAATCGATTTTCAGTATATATACACAGATAAATAATGATTTTTATATAAAAAAATATGCATAGTATTAATTAGATCAGGGGTCGGCAAACTTATTAGCCAAAGAGCCAAATATGTATTTTGATTTTGGAGCCGAATCTGTTTATTAATTAAGCAAACCTTTATTATAAGTTTAGCACTTTATTAAATTATGGGTACACTGAAAAAAACTTGATTTCGTACTTTGAAAATTTTATTCTTTGATAAAAAATATGATGTAATTGAGGAAGACATAAATTTAAATTATGACAATGACTGACAAACACTTAATGTGAGCAATGTCCTTGCATTTCCTTGGAAAGATTAGGTAAGTCAGGTTTGTATGTTGTTATTTTAAATTTTAAGCACGATTCCAGATTCTCATCAATAATACGACTTCTCAGTTTACTCTTATATGTTCATGTTTGAAAATGAATGCGTAGAGCCGAAAGAACAGAAAACGCGAACTTTTTTAACTGATCATAAGAGTCAGGAATATTATTCTCCAGAAATTTTAAAGCAGACCACTTTTGTTGTGAACTAAGATCACATTTGTTTTTCTCCAATATTTCCAAATCAACACAACGACGTTCAAATTTAGAGCTCCATATTTCCTTGTTTTTTAAGTCCAGCAATTGTATTTCAAATGTCAATGCCAAAAGTAGAAAATTTAAAATCTGTTATCGTAGCATTAAGAGGCTGTTTAATGAATGCTAAGGTCTTTCTGCTGTTTTTAAATTCCTGAAATCTGCTGAGAAATGCTTCCCTCATATTTAAAATGGTTGTTTTGAAATAGTTTATCAATAGATTAATTATTTTCTTGGCGATGCTTCAGCAGATTCAGAAAGTGAAAGAATGTTTCCCTTTCAAAATATTGAGCAAAAAGGGATAATTTGTTTTCGAACGAAATGACTTCTTCTAACATCGAAAATATGGTGTTTCCTCTTCCTTGTAGTTTATGATTACCCCGATTTAGATGAGACGTAACGCCAACCATGAAACCATGAAATTTTGGATCCACTGATCGTGTGTTAGTTCTAGATAGTGAACACCCTTCTCAAGAAGAAATGCTTTGATTTCTGGTAAATAGGGATTCGAAAACGTTGCCTCTTACGAGTACTCACTCTCCATTTCAACTAAAAATTCTTTAAATTGGCGATGATTAAGAGCTTTAGTTAAAATGGAGTTGATAATCGTAATCACCAATCCTATAACTTTCTTCACCAATTCTACAAATTTCTTCTGGAAATGTCTGCGCACAAAGCGCTACTTGATGAATGATGCAATGGTAAAAAAGTATCTTGTGATTATTTTTTTCTTTCAAAATAGCAACAAACCCCTTTCTTGGCCCGGTCATACTCTTTGCCTCGTCTGCTTGCCCGTGGGTATTTATGCCAGACCTGCACAAGGGGCCAAAGAGCCGCATGCGGCTCCGGAGCCGCGCTTTGCCGACCCCTGAATTAGATGATTTTAATTATCTCAAACGGAATGTCTACATGATATACATCGCTGTACCAATTCCCACGCCGCCATTTTGGAACATTATACATATTTACATACATTTTCATTTAAGTAGGTTATTGCGAAATCGCATTCACGATTTTTTTTTCATACACAAACGTCTCTGCTCAGATTCGCTTTTAATTTTGGAATAAAATGGGCGTAACGTTTATAAATTGGACGTGGTTTTATTATCATTTTTTTCTTGAAAATCTTTTGTTATGGGATAAAGGTCGCGTAATTGACAAATCGCCTGGGCGGCACCGCAAGGGTTAGATTCAAAGCCCTATTATCTACGAGGATAATGCCGAGGGCGTAGGGGTCTCTATTTTATGGGGCTTCCCACAAAAAAAAGCCATCATTTAATCGGAGACCATTCCAAATGACTTCATCCGGAGGTGCAATTCGTGTCTTGCGCTTGGAATGTGACTGGAATCGGCTCCACGGCAATAGAACAGCATTCTGTTCTCGCTGTCATCGTTTTTATACTATCCGACCATTGGGTCAGCGGTCGTAAAAGATAGGACGTAACCATTTTTTTTCATTCCAAACTCGATAAATCCTGTTTATGCATCCTAAACCCGGACAATGTGTGCGTGTGGTCAATGACAATAGAAATATATTATCGCATCGATCGACCGCAAAATTCTCCGCGAGATTTAATTAAGATTCGATTCGGTCGATTGCATTGAACGCGAGCTTATAAAAATATGAAAATTAGCATATAATAATAGTGACCTAGAGATAAGGATCCCTGGCACAGGACCACGAGCTGAGGACCGCGCCCATTCGACGCCGAAGGAATTCTCGAGATTGGGCGGAGCGGCCTTGTCCAAGTACGACCACCAACAAACTCTATCATTGCATTATCACGAGGGGCGCTTCGGACCTTTTGTGATTGGGCCGAGATCTCGTGACAGCTCGGTTAACGTCTCGTAATCATACAATGGGCCATTTACATTTTTTTATACATACGTACACCGTACACTTGTAGAGTGTTGAGGTTGTGAAGAACGTGACTGTGGGATAAGCCGTTTTGATCCGTGCTCTGCGGTATAATGGTATTAGCATTGCCTTAGAATTAATTTTATTTATGATTTTAATCCGTGGAATGGTCTAGAATTACGGCCTACTGACTTCACGCATTGCTTCGATTTTATGCGTATTACAAATTGTTCCACATTCGATCATCAATGAATGGAATCGCCAATTCGCCGCTATTCTGGAATGCTAGTAATACTGCATCGTATATTAATAATAAAAATGCTGTAAATTTATGAGGTCATCGACGCTACTGATGAATAATGTAAATTCACTCTTTAACATAAGACGATGATGCATAGTGCACCTGTTGTTCGGTACAAGGAGTAGGTAGAAGCATTTCTGTCAAGAATTTAATTTCGTCAGATACTAGATCAGTGGACAGCAACCTTTATTTAAAACTGGCAAGCTACAAATTTAAAATTGTTGTGCATGTAAGAAACTTATGATAATACAAACACTGAGTTATGAACTCAATGAAAATAAACCTAGTATAAAAAAAAATACTGAAATATTATTATAAAACGGCGAAAGATTATCTAACAGATCCGTCACGGCGGCTCGAAACCAACCGCGTCGTCCGAAATAAATTATACAATCTAAGCATTTCAAGTAAAGATATTGAGAAAATCTTGATAAAAAAAATGTTGGATACCGTATTATAGGAGGGTTTCCTATATATTAAAATATTAGCTAAGATTTTTTTTAATATCATGTTGAATTCTATGCTCTACTTTTTGCAAAAGATCTGTTATTTTCGATTGTTAGATTTTGGCTAATTAGAATAAATACTTTGCAGTTTGATCTTTATTTAAATGAGGGAGTTTAAAGCAGATTTTATTTTCTTCTCAAAAACTCTAATGTTTACATATCTTTTTATTAATAAAATATTTTACCGACTTCTAGCATTTCAAGACGTTTTTTCTAATAAAAAAAATATTCTAAGTATAAAAATAGTTATGATACGCTTAATAATTTGGTGGATATTTTAGATTTTTATAACTCAACAATATAACGCGTAAATGACACGTGTCACTAGTACGTTTCACTCGCACTTGGCAGATCGTACCGGATGCGAGCTCCGGATGGAGTCTCAAATAGACCCCATCTGCACGACTAGGTTAATGACAATTTAGCATTACTTCTTTGCCATTAATTGATATATCATCATCATCATTTGCCAGTCATAAGGCTCTCACTCACTGAGGGCATGGACCTTAACAAACTCTCGCATGGTAGTTGAGGCCAAAGGAACCTGGGTCTCACACGTGACGTGAGGGTCTCCCCTTCGTGGGCCCATACTGCGGGCAATCTGAGCCGTCTTGGTATGCGGTTTTGTAAAGAGTTTCTTGGCCATTGTTGGTATTGACGTACATCCTCTACTCATGTTGGTATTTGATTTTTACCCTCCTCGGATCGTGTCCAGGCGCAGGAGAGGGTCGGTCTCGCATCTGGGTTTGTTCTTCCTCTAAGGCGTTAATTCGCTTTAACGAGCCACGGAGTGATAAGTAGCGAGCTGACACTCATATAGATATGGCTGGCTATGGGCATACATTTGCACATCTCCCCAAAACGAGTCTCAAGTAGCCGGTCGCAAGTGATTATTAGCCCTGTCGAGCAATAGCAATCCTTTCATTATGGGAAAGACCTCCTCAGAGAGGGGTCCCCTAGAGAGAAGGAAGAGGAGCGAAAGGATCGAGTCTAGACCAATTATTGGTCAGCAGATTAGAGTTTTCCTTCCCAGGGTATACTGGCTCTGTGGTGAGAGATCCGTTAGAGACCAGATTTATTTATGCACACAAGGATATGTGTACACCAACATGTACATATTTTTGCACTGTTTTGTTGGGTATTTATCAAAGTTCAATTGGGCCCCTAGTCAACTCTATGCAGGGTTATGTTGACTGTAATATAACAAATGTACAGAGATGCTGACTATCAGTGATATATATTTGCAGATATATGGACGACACGACACATGTAAAATCTTTGAAGGTGTGGGGGGCCGCGGGTTGCTTACCCCTGTGCTAGATACTATGTAAGGAAAATCTTGCCTGCCATATTCGACGGTTAAAGAATTGAAAACTAGACAGAAATGAAAATAAAATTTAGACATTCTTGTGTTTGGTACCCCAAGTTTTATTATTTTTCTCAAATAACTCTTTTATTATATATCCTACACATCACAAACTTTTTGTATTTGTATAAAAACGTCAAAAGAATCAATTTTATACATAATCATTGTTCTTTATTGTCTGCACTTGCGAAAAATAAAATAAAAACAACAATACTCGGTTATGTATCTACGCGTGCGATGTTTTTTCTCGCTCGCATGCGGTACGATGTGCCTAGTTCGATTGAAACGTTCGATTGACACATATTGATTAGTTAAATAGAAAATTATGAAGAATATCATGTAAAACTATTTTTATTCTTAGAATAATGAATTTTTATGAAGAATTCATCAATATCTTGACTTGAAATGTTTGGGGTATCTGAGATACCCCCTTCGGACGACGCAATTATTTTCTCGATGGCTTTAAAATAATGATATATAATACTAGAGTTAGCGGTGGATATTATGCGCCATTAATGCATACATTTTAAGGATGGCATTTAAGAAAAACCTGGCAGGAAGCTGCCTCTGTATCAATAGATGAGGTCATTGCATGACAATACACGTCGCAGTCGCTGCTTCTAAGAATTAAGACCTTATAGACCTGATCTAACAACTAGCTACATTTTTTATTCACACAATTGAAATGAAAAAATCATTTAAAGCACAAGTATTCAGATTATTTTCTTAGTTATATATAAAAGTTAATTAGCTCTTCTTAGAAAAACTCGAGGTTAAACGCTCCAATAATACAAAAATATTTCAACTTCTAGTTAGCAATAGCTTCTTACATCATTCTTGGACCAAAGTATCGCCTTCATTAGACCATCATGAATGAAATGTGGAAGACAAACGGTGGTTGGGAAGAAAGAAGCTGTCGTGGAGAGAGAATCCTTGCAAAAACGTACACATTTATATGAAAAAAAAAACTAAGACAAGAAAATCAAGAAAGACAAGAAATGAGTCATGAAGGACTAAACAACGGAAATTTTGATGAAGAAAGATAAGAATTATTGCTTAAATGCTTCAACATTAGATTTTGTAGGCAGAGGTAAGCTGATTTGAATTATTACAATTATTTTTGGCTCTTTTTTAATTTATTTAATAAAGATTTATTTTTAGGATAGTGATTCAATGTTTCAAGGGCTCTCTTAAGGGCTTCAGAAAATTGTAATTATAAATTTTTCATCCTGTAATATTTCGAAAGAAAATCGTACTTCCGAGCAATTATTATCTAGTTCCGGCTAACTTGATCTGTTTGGTCCTTAGAAATCTGCTCTTCAAAGACGTATAATACACATTTGACAGAAAAATTAAGACAACAATGGATTCGTGACTTGCAGCTCTGACGAAAACATTTTTATTAAATGTATTGACAGAAGGACACGACGTATTGAAGAGCAGATAATGCAATTTTGTTCGATGGATCAATAATTATAAGACGTATCGCCTTTACATCTCATTAAATGAGAGCCTAAAAGACGATGATTGTCTTGCCGAAGAACTTCTGGGAATGTAGAGAAAAAAAGTAACAAAATCAGAAGAGCAACCTTTTTTAGAATTAGTATAAGCATTTGTTTTACGATATCAACTTTTATTAAAAGCTAATATCGTAAATTGGTGGTCTTTTTTTAATTGTAAAAGGTTTATTTGTAGTAAAGCAGATACTTATAACAATAAGTACCAAATAATAAGATGTGTTACGATAGAAACGGGTATTAATGGAATCCTCGACCTTTCTCTAAGCACGATTTATCTGCGAAAGCACTTGTAATACTGAAGAAGATTCGCGAAATGCAGTTGATTTTATAAAATGCCACCGAGAACCAGTTGTATCTCATGCACTTCTGCGATGACGTGGTTAACCTTTCATACAGGCAATGAGAACTCAATCCACCGTTACCTGTCATACATCCTGGCGAAAACATTGATCGTGATGCACCAGAAAATAAATAGACCAAGCGCAGGACAATAGCAGAGACCTTGCTTCATCAGGCATGCGTGATCCGCAGACGATCGATGCATCGAAGGTCAAAGGCGTTTTGAAATAATGGTATCTGTGTCAAGAAAATTGAAAGGCATTGTGTGGACAACGCATTGTTCTTGATTGACCATTACCGGTTCCGACCCCTCGTGGGTCATTACCAAAAACTGGTATCGGGGCCGCGATCTCAATTCAGGAAGTTGCCGACAAAATTAAGTTAACAAAAAAAAAATATCGGAATATATAATTGCACGATATTAATAAGGCCCTGAACTCTTGACAAATCGGATTCCGGGTCTTAATCTGTTTGTATTCACCGAAGAAAGAACGAACGCAGACAACAAGGACAGATGTATTGTATCAATCCGAGATAGCATATGGCATATGTGATTTAATATCATTTTTTTTCCTCTCCACAATTATGTATTATTCAATGCGTGCGCATATGGATGGATAATTGATGAATTGGTATTACAAGACCTAATGTAAATCGATTTACAATTCGGCTGTTTGAATTGGTAAATGCGCGCGAAGGTTCGTATGAAGATAATGCGTCTGCGGATCGGCCTTCCAACGAAGCGTCTTCAGATCGGATTAGACGCCACGATGACTATAGAAATTACCTGTCGCCTTGTGCGTAGGACGACGGAGAATGTATCAGACGTCAGCATCTTGTATTAAATAATATTCGGACGAGATCATATTAATGATTATATATTTAAGATACATTTAAAAGCTATAGAATTTATATTAAAAGTAAACATCATGTCGTATAGGGAAATTCGTATATAAAAAATATGCTCAATGTTTTGATTTCGCGATATCGATCGAAGTTGGCAACACTGTCAATCGAGCTGTCAGAAATATTTATGTCTCCATGTTTTGACATCCCCACCTACACTAAACTACCGATCCAGGATTTTTTTTTGTCTAGATGAATGAAAATCACATGATTTTTTGTAATACAATGACTTTTCTCTGAACTTTTATATTAAACTGCATCTCGTTTAATGGAATAATACTTTTTTCCGCCGACCTTCATGTTGTCATATAATGGGTTTCTTTAGAAAATCGCATCAATCAACTTGCATCATGTTTAAAGTCATAGAGAATTCTTTTTAACATGCCATTTTGTACGACTACACGATCCAGTTTCCATGACTTACTGAAGGACAGTAAGCTTTGTACCAGATATTGGATATCTTACCATATTGTAAGAGGTTTTCATGTAGTATTTTTAGAATTAATTAATGTTAAACTAAACTCTCATCTTCTGCAATTTCCTCTATATTCTGACAACACTAGTTTAGTTTTAAATATTAACTACTGATTACATTTTTTTATATTGACATCTTCAGATATATACGCAGAGATACACTAGAAATCCCTGTGCTAAAGATTGGAAGACTGTAAGAAGTGTACAAATAAAGCAAAACTACGTATATATATATATATATGTGAGTTTGCTGACAAAGCCCAGAATATATAAGAAGGAATCCCCAGACAAACTTCCCTCTTCTATTTGCTTGGACACAAAGAGGAGGGCAAAATCTGGTAGAAACAGTGGTAAAGAATATAAGTCAAGCGTCAGTAATGGCTAAGATAAGTAAACTGCTGTGAAATCCTGACTTCCTTGCCCTCGATTTCAGTTCGATAATCTGTAATGATCGGCTAATGATGATGGAGTTGACAACTCTATCTATTTGGGCTCGAATTTGCACCACCTAATCATTAGCCTCCTAACCCGATGCGGGTCTTTGCCATTTGGAGGACCCTATGCAATCTCCGTCTTTCTAGTTATCTAGGTTATTCATGAAACCAATATGGCAGATGAAAAAGAGGCTGGTGACTATTAACTCGTCCGTCAAGGCGGCTCGCAAACAACCGAGTCATCCGAAGGGGGTCTATCAGAGACCCCAAGCATTTCAAGTCAAATATAAAAATAGTTATTTATGATATACTTCATAATTTGCTCGATATATTGGATTTTTCTACTAATCAATATGACGCGTAAATGACAACGCTCTCGGAAATGTTCCTTTGCAAACTGAGCTCTCGCAGGACGTGCCACTCGCACTTGACACATCGCATCGGATGTGAGCGAGATAAAACATCGCGAGCATGGCAAAAGCAGCGAACATTGTTGGGTTTTTTTCGCAATTGCAGACAATAAAGGACAATGATTATTTATAATATTTATTCTTTAGACTTTTCTAGACAAATACAAAAAGATTATGACATATATTAAAATAGCTTTATAGTATTATTTTAAAATAGCTTAGTAGGATTTATATTAAAATAGCTTTTCGAGAAAACTTGGGATACCCGATATATCCTGTTGGCATCCATGCCAGTAAGCACCTGCCAAGAGCTTAAGAATCTTTGCTGAAATTCATAGAATATAATATACCAGAATCTGATATAGGACCGGTAATAATATATGGTACTCGAGCTATAATATCTTTGATAGAAGTGGTATGATGGAGATCTTAGTT
Organism: Philopotamus ludificatus; assembly: GCA_022495035.1. NCBI lineage: Eukaryota > Metazoa > Arthropoda > Insecta > Trichoptera > Philopotamidae > Philopotamus > Philopotamus ludificatus. Next base: position 91,877 of record JAGXCT010033527.1, on the reverse strand, counting down.
CCAAACAAACTAATGGACGAGACCTACATAATATCGGTATTGACAGCAGTCGCAATCTTGTTTGGGTGCAATCATGGTTCCGTAGATTTTACGAACCTATGAAGAGCCTGGGAGGGCTCACCCAATATGCTACCGGAGGTGCCTACAGCAACACATCATACATTAACACAAATGCAAATCGAACTTAGCCACGTTAGATTATTGTTGTCATAATCCACGAGTTGACAACTCAACTCTTGCGCTCGAATTCGAAGAGCCTAGATGACCTGGAAGACAACGGACGCATTCCTGGATTAAGGTTGAGTCGGAGGCATCTTTGCTGGAGCTTATAAGGTGAATGGAAGAAGCCCTAAATCGGCTGAGATTGCGTAGTGTCATCCAGGTGGTAAAGACCCACATTGGGTTAGAAGGTCACTTATAAGTAAGTCAGAGACTGATAGGTAAACCAGGTCGCGTGATTGAGGGAGACCAGCAACCAAAACGACTAATCAGATGGACTATTCGGTGAAAGAGATAGGCGATAGGAGAATTGACGACAGACAGCTTGAAACAAACTGCATTGAGGCTCATTGTAGCAGAGACTCCTATGAGTTAGTAAAAGAAGAAGTAAAGCTATCTGTCTTTGAGAGATTTTGAAAAGGTTCTTTGCCCCAACAAAACAGTTGGATGGGATATACAGAATCAAAACTAATTAGATAGCTAGATTAATCGAAAGAGCGTTGGTTCATAGACGGAAGAAGAGGAGACTTATCTTATGACATTTTACCGAGATGTTGGTTAAAATTTCATAATAATATAAGATATACGAGGTGCATAGACAGTACAGTGTCGGTGATACAGGTCCGGTTCTAAAAGTGTTAATAAGATGAACTGGAAAAATAAATTTGTTCACAATTACGAAACGCAATAACACCGTACCATCTGCACAGAGTGATCACATTCTAATTTCGAGCGAAAATGGGTTATCACGTCCGAAACCTGATAGACAGACGCCACTAATCGAATCAACACGCGCGCACCTGAGAAGTGGCCCATTGAACGTACGATGGCATTCTTCTCATTATTCATCAGCCGAACATAACAATTCGTGGCCAATAACAATAATCATTATCGATTTGTTTGTGTGTCCGAGAGTCGAGTGCGAGGAGGTACCGCGGCCCTCCTCGGCGGCCGATAGATCAACGGTGGTTGTGACGTCGGGCGCGGGTCCAGCCGTGGACCACACGCGTGGGCCTCCGCGTCCAGGTTGCCCTGCGCATGCGCACCGGACTTTGGACGATTGCCCAACGCATTGCGATCATTGCATAGATTCATTGGTTTGCCGGCGTGTTTGGACAGGTGTTTGCATTTTTCGGAGTGGACCACCGGCTCGGAATTGTGTCAATCCTCATCTGTGTTTGTTGATAATTCTTATTGAAAACGGTTATTTTTAACGCAGAACGAAGATCAATGTGCGTCGGAAAGGCAGACGTGTTAATTTTTTGTACACACATTCTTCGATAAGTAAAAAAATGTTAATTAACAATATCAAAGAAACAAACTTAGAGAGATATCAAAGAAGATCCTTTTCTGCGATGCCGATTTATCGGCTCGCGGTCATCGTCCTGACTACCCCTGGCGTATAGGTTAAATCATTCAGCAAATGAACACCGATATTGACATGTTTTTTATTCGCAATAACAAGTGTTAACTAATTGAAAAGATCTCGAGTGATACTTTGCGCCGCGGCTCTTTTCGATACGCCATTTTTTATATGGCAACACTGATTTAAATTCGAATTTGACAGGTGCATCGCTGTACGTGGCGGCGCGACGGGATCGAATCTGCAATAATCCTTTTTTACACGGCACTATGTAAAAAATGGCGAATTCGCCACGACCGTCTGCAGATCGAGGAGATGGCGGATTGATCGACCACCTCTTCGGGGTTTCGCTAATAACACGTCGGATTCTTCACGGGCGGTTAGTGCGGTGGCTCCCCCTCCGGTGCCGATGCCTAATTAAATTCTATTTATTTATGGCATGGGCGATAGAACGCGTGCATTGTCCGTGCGACAGGTGGTAAGCAGCAAGCAGCACATGTTATTGGACAATCACGCTCCATTATTATAACACATCGTCTTGGGGCAAAGTAATGACGGTCGCTCGTGACCGGGCCGCCGCCGGTGATGTCATGGCCAACGGCCGGGAGTATTTAAAAAGGAAAAATCAACGTTATTTTTGCCGCACACTTGCATTACGAATGCAATCAATGTTTATTAGCGGGCTGACATTTTAAGATATCCGCAACGCGCATTTGCGATATCTTAATTAGTCACTAAATCAGTAATGACCAACCTTTTTTTTAGAATCTTATATAAAATATATTAAAATCTAGAAAAAAAATATTCGTCTACTTCTTCTCCATACCTTTGTCTTAATTACTAAGGGGAGAGATTTCTCTAAAAGCCTCTTCCAAAGGAACATATTGCTTGCCTGATCACTGAATTCTTAAGATTTTACTTAAATCTGATTCTTCAGATATTTGTGATACTTAGATACAGGCGGACCTCAGCTTTCGCACATTCGACTTTCGCAAAAATTCGCTATTTCGCACATTTTTGAAAAATCGTTTTTTTTTTTAAATTGTTTCCAAAAGGTACGGCATAGTGATGGATGAAATGGAGAAATATTTGTATTATTGGATAAGTAATCAAAATCAAGAAAACATCCCTCTGAGTATTTCAATGATTCAAGCTAAGGCTCTTAGTTTGCATAACGATTGGAAGGCTAGACTAAACGAAGATTCTAACACAGTGTTTCATGCAAGTAACGGCTGGTTTTCAAATTTAAAAACAAGGTATTCTTTACACAATATTGAATTCACTGGAGAATCAGCAGATGCGGATGAAGATGGTGCAAAAGACTTTATTTCGTCATTGTCAAAATTATTGAAAATGGAGGGAATATGCTTCTAGTCAAATATTCAATTTAGATGAGACTGGTTTTATTTTTTGGAAGAAGATGCCTAATCATTACATTCTTATCAAAGTCCGAATCAGTTACTTACATTCATAAAAGCTTCTAAACAGCAGTGAAGATGTTAATGATATGATTGAATCTCATTCCTGAACCCTTGACTAATGAATTTCTAATGGACCGACAGAGAGAACGAAAATAGTATACAAATTGAAGTGAGGAAGAAGAACCAGAAGAAATCATCGAACTAACAATAAAAAAAACATAAACAGAAGCTTTTGCGCATCTCGAGACATTCTGAATATTAATGGAAGAATGTGATCCCAATGGAGAACGCATATCTCAAGTACGTAGGGCGATCCATAATAGTACTGCATGTTACACAGAAGTCTCTATGAAGAAAGAAAAAAAGTGAAAGGTAAAAATACAACTAACCCTTGACAAGTTTATTAAAGAGAATTTTTATTTAATATGTACTTAGTTAGTACATATTAGTATATATACGTAGTTAAAGTACACAAATTTTTTAGTGTTTTTTTTACATCCCTCACTTTCGAACATTTAACTTTCGCACACATTTCCAGGAACCAATCATGTGCGAAAGCAAAGCAAGTGTCATCGGTAGTTAAAAAGGTTTAAAAATGATTCTAAATGATGTCGCACGAAAAGCACGACCCCAAAAATTAGATGATGATATCCCGAAGGCAATAGTGGATTCAGATTCTCGTCAAACAATTGAAGAATTATCTACAGTCTACAGGTCCCAAAAAGATATGTTAAATTACTGGGTTCAGTAATTTAATGAGGTTAGCCAAAAAAACAGAAATAAACCAATGCAGAAATAGTTTATCAATAAATGTATAGCAAAAATTAAGCAAAGATATACTCTGTGTTATGAGGGTTTAAAGCATATGTTCCCAAAGTGGGCCACCTCGCCCCCCGTCCCAAATCACACAATAGGGATGATTTTACGAAAATGTCTTATTTTGTCATGCTCAATAATCACCTTTTTTAACATAAAATAATTTAAATATACAGTAGAACCTCGATTATCAGGACTAATTGGGGATGAAGGTAGTCCGGATAAGGACAAATCCGGATAATCGAAAAAAATCATAATTGACAGGAAAAGACGATTATATTCAGTATGAATATATTTTTTTTATTCAGTTTTATAAAATAAATAGCTTTTAATATTCAATTATTTTATTAAAAAAAACAATTATCGATTTTGGCTTTCAAAACTAGCTTTTCCTTTGAAGCTAAGCAACCGCGAATACTTTTAAAAACATATGTTGTCCTGAATCACACTCTTCTTGACTCTCAAACCACTTTCATCACGACATCTAAACACTGAAAAGCTTCTGAATGTGTTGACTGAATATTTCACCATTCATCATCCAGGCTTTTTCTGATGATCATATTCAAGGAGGAAGACTATTGATACTTTTAAAGCATCTAGGTTCTTTGATTTCCTAAATGACAAAAAAGTCATCTCTACAAACATCTAACCTACAAGCCACGTTACCTACAAGCCACTGTTACCTAAAAGCTATTGGTACCCATAAGCCACTGTCACCTTACAAGCTATTGGTACCCCATAAGCCACTGTCACCTACAAGCCACTGTTACCTACAAGCCACTAGAAATTTCCTACAAGCCACTGTTACTTACAAGCAAGCCACGTTACCTACAAGCCACTATTCACTACAAGCCACTTCTCGCCTAAGCAAAGTCACTGTCACCACAAGCCACTGTTACCTACAAAGCCACTGTTACCATGTAAGCCATTGGTACCTACAAGCCACTGTCACCTACAAGCCACTCTAACCTACAAGCCACTCTAACCTACAAGCCACTGTCACAAAGCCATTGGTACCTACAAGCCACTGTTACCTACAAGTCACTGTTATCTACAAGCCATTGGTACCTACAAGCCACTGTTACCTTCAAGCCATTGATACCTACAAGCCACGCCCACGTCGAAACCAACCCCGTCGTCCGAAGGGGGTCTATTTTTATAAGGAAAATAGACCCCAAGATTTCACCAAGATATTAATGAATTATTCATCAATATCTTGACTTTTTTTTTTAAAAAAAGGATTATTATAAGAATAAAAATAGTTATTCATGATAAGCTTTATAATTTCTATGTCCTATGGAAGTCTATGTCTGCCTGTTGCATTGGCAATACCCATTATGGTAACACGTTCTTTACTAATTTTGGTAAATTCTAGTGCAGTATTTTCTCACGTCTTGATGCTAAAGATTTATTAGGTAGTTTCTTCCGATACCAACCGGTTCGTCAGCATTATAAATAAATTATTCATCGAATCCCTTCCTCCAATAAAATGTGTTAAATGTGTCAATGAAAGCGTTTTAGTTGAAGGTATGTCGGCAGAAAGCTTTTCCCTCATGAATTTCCGCAAGTTCTGGATACCATGTCGTCTTTAAATATATTTCAAGCCAGCCCGAGCTTGCTTTTGAAATGGAATCTCCATTAATCTTGCATTAAAAAAAAATATTGCCTTTTCACAATAATGGACCAGATATTGGCTGTCCAAATGATCGTCTTGTATGGAACCACATAAAATACACTCTTCAACTCTTCATTTGCTGATTTTTCATAACTTTACGCCCTGAGGTTCCATCTTCTATTATTAAACCATTAGTAAACTTTCAAACTTTTTCACTTTTTTTTTTATATCCGAGATCGTTGACGTTCCGACACCATATTTATTAGACAAAAACCTGGACTTGTTGAAACTTGAATAAATGCATAAAACGCATTTAAACAGCAGATGTGAAAATCATGCTAGGACTTATTTTCCGATCAAGTCTATTTTTTGTGCTATAAAGCCGAATAAAAAAAAATCTACAGTTAAGTACACGTAGCGCTATCGCTAAAAAAAGCGATTTTGCATAGCGATTTTTTGCATTGCCGTCGAAAAGTGGTTAAATCTTCGTTCGAGAATTCTTAAATTTATATATAAATAAAAATAAAATTATAAACAATTTTACAGCTTTTACAATTTAAACTACAATATTGTGTCATTCGATAAAAACTAATTTTAGTATACAATTATCATATATTTATAGTATATCAATAAATTTTAAGAGTTGCTGTAATAGAGACATAAGCTTTATTCCCATTACAGTAATCTACGGTGACCATGCGTTCTGTATTTCCATGGACAGTTCTGTATTTCAGCTGCCAATAGTCGAAATCGGTCAAAATAAATTTATAAAGATGATGAATCTAAACCTTAAAACACTTGCTATGAATATATGAGTCGATACAAAAGTTGTTCCTGAATTCGCTCCAAAAAATATGGTTACCGTAAAAATAACGCACTTTACGTTTATCGATAATTTACAAGCTTGTCAAAAATTGATTTTACATACATATTTGAGTTGCATACTAAAGAGAGAATGTAGTTATTTTTATGATGCAGAATTTAATTAATAAAAAAGTCATAATCTGATCACAAACCAGTTGATAATTAATCCGTGCCATAAACGAAAACAATCTTTTATACGATACGTCTATATGCATATTATATATTTTTTCATCACACGTAATCATATACATAAATATGCCATAATTAGAGAATCTTTGAATAATTAACGTATTCTCGGGTTAGCTGACACGAAAATCGAATTAATTATGACAAATCTAGAACAGACGTCCGTAATTATCTGTCGCATATATTCTCAATAGTTCAAAGTCATGTATGGTTCTGCCATTTACATACGTGCAACACGTCAAAAAAACAACGATCGACTGACATTTAAAACAAATTTATTACGTTTGACATTCATGTCCGACGATTTAAAACGTATTTCGCAGTTTACGCGATGCCAGTGTCTGAGTAATTGCGATTTTTTAACGCCTCATTACCTGAAAGAGAGATAAAAAAAAATGGCGGAAAAAGCAGACGCGATATTAACAAACGCCTTTTTGAACAGATGCGTGGCCGTTCGGGGAGTCCTACGATTACACGGTTCACGGTCTTTTGGATACGAAATGCGATACGTGTGTGTCGGGGGAAATGCTTAAGAAAATATTAGAAATTATCGATCGGTTTACACGGTTCGAAACTTTCTCGATACAAATCACCAAGGCTCGCCTGCTGCAGTCGAAACCGTGTTGAGAATCAATTACACGGTGAAACTGGCCGGGTTTCAGCTAACCCCGCTCGGCTGGCTCCGACGATTGTTCACGGTCCATGGGAATCTACTGAAGTGCGAGGACACGGAGGCGGAGAGCCATGGGGCCATCCCACATTTTAGATGTGCCACATTCGAGTCGCAAGTGTTTATAACAGGACTTCTCATGGCTATTGACCCCGTCGACAGGACCAAAATCAGTCATGCCCGCCCTCAGCCTCTAACTACGACATATCTTTCATCGGAATGGTATTATGAATCAGTCACAATGAAACAAACGTTAACATTCAACATGTGTAAGAAATGAATATCGCCAGTTTATGAAGATTTTTTTCTAGAACTTAACACAAAAAAGACTTAAACAAGCTGATACCTTAATCAACGTCAACGTCATCTACTAAAAAAAGACAGTGAGAAGCGAGGCAAATATACATCCACTTGCCAGAAAACTACGATATATAAGAAAATGAAAATGAGAAAGCTTTGAAAGATGTACTGATGATACAAAGATGCACCGAAGACACGTAAAAATTTAAGTTAACTGCGACTGAGATAAGTTAGAATTCGTATAAGTTAACTTTCCAGCTGAATCTATAAATTCTGGCAATTAGTTATGACAATGTCCAGGAGGAATGTAAACGTGACAGACTCATTATCTCCGCATCTTTATAATCTTTATCGTCATATCATATCTGACGCCATTCATCCATCGTCTCTCTATATTTGTATCCAACAAGTTGAGTTGCCAGGTTGAGGCCTTAAATATTGCGAGCCCGGGGCAGCCCCCCTCTTCGATTGGCCCTGCATTAAATAAATGTTATCCACTTCTGTTAATTCTAGACCCTAGTGGGAACGAAACTCCTTTGAGTAGAAGCAATCCCACGACCCGGTGCATGTTTCTATTGTAGTTATTGTCCCTTAGCAAAGCTAGTAAACTAGCACATGCTAACCGTGCCGGTGGGGTCTATTGGGGAACCCAAGTTTTTGATTTTTCTTGAATAACTCTTTTAATACAAGTCCTACATGTCTCAAACTCTTTATATTTATCTAAAAAAATATCTTTAATTATAACTCCTAAATAATTAAAATCTATATTATTATAAATAATAACAAAATATGGCTGAGGTTTTCCTGGAGAGCCTGCCCTACGGTGAGTCTAAATGTAGACTACCTCTGACGAGCCATCGCGGCAATCATCGCATCTAAAGACTCCTTGGAAATACTTGCGACCTTTATCTAAGAAGGCAAGGGTAATAAGTTAAGGGAGGAGAATCTCGCTCCGACCTGGCTGGCGAAAATCACAAAAGCACTGTAAGCAGGGATGGAGGAGACAAAGTCCTGGTCTCAAAACTCCAGACACTCCCAAAGAATGTGTTCTGATGATTGTTCATTGGAGTCCAAAACTCGCAAGTGGGGTCATCCCTGAGGCCCAGACGATGAAGATTGGCGTTAAAGGAGGCATGTCCCGTGACAAACTGGGACACCTAATGGTCAGGAACAAACCAATGCAGCTTCACTCGAGCTAGTACATTGGGGAAGAACCGAAAACCAGTTCTGCCCGTACTCTCAACAGACGACAACGGGATTGTCATATCTTTAACGCAATACTATGGAGTCTATTTGTCTAAAAAAAGGCTAAAGAATGAATATTATAAATAATCATTGTCTTTTAATGTCTACTTTTGCGGGAAAAAAACAACAATATTCGCTTCTGTTACCACGGGGGCGATGTTTTTCTCGATCGCATCCGGTACGATGTACTGAGTGCGAGTGAAAATCGCGATTGAAGAGCAAAGTATAGCGATATACTTTGCTCTTCAAGCTGACTTCCTGCCAATAAGATTAAAAGGCTATTCTACTACAAAATCGGTCCATTTGCGGATGTTCGGAAACATTAAGAGCTTCATTCTGCCTAGCTGCTTCTAGGCTTTCATTTTACCTTTATTATGAATTACATATCGTGGATTATATAGCGCATAGAAATCCGTAGAACTGCATCCTCTTTAGTATTGTCAGTACACATATATCAAACGCCACTAATTCTTCTTCTCGTGTCGTGTCCGCTAACTGACGTTTATATTTGTTTTGTCCATGGCTGTCCTGAATATAATAGAGGTATTTAATTTTAATTACTGCCGTATGTTCTTCAGCCCGGACGTCGTTGGTCCTCTATGATTCTTTCCTTGAGGAATTAATTGCAGAATTTTATACGTCATGGATGTCGCATTTTATGACCGCTAGTATGTTCATGGTTGCAAAATCTATAAAAGCTGTATCCTCGTAGCAGGTTGTAGCAACCTGAAGATGCCTAACCACGTCAACCTCTTATGTTATGCTTTGTTGCGCTGCAATAGCATCTCATCTATCATCGCGAATACAAGGTATGTTGCGCAATGTTTAATCTTGAGTACCGAGCGCTCATTAAATTTGTACATAGGAGAAAACTTGCAGAAATTTCACTAAACTTAAATGTTGGGAAAAATTTCCAGTCGTATTCAACGATTAAAGAAATGGCGAATAAACATAATACTACTGTCACTACTCGATATTATGCATCATTAATAAAAAAAATTGAAGCCATAAAAACATTGCGGAAATAGAGAGTAGGTTGTTGTATGATAATGCAAGCTGCATGTTGAGGCTGCTTGGAAATGCATTACCTACAACACGGCTCCGACGTAACCTTTAGCGATTATTTTTACTTTTTTAAATGAAATGCAAAAAAAAATCCATGTAGTCGAAAAAAGAATTGGGCAGTTTTACAGTTTTAAAAACATATTAAAGCTGATAATTTTTAGTATACGATGCACAGTGGGTGCAATCGTGAATTCTCCTGCCAACAATCTGTAACTTATTTTTTTTTGAGCTATATTATTTCATATTAAAAATATATTTCTAAATAATGTTTAAAAAATATTTCAAAACAACAATTATGAAAATTGTACAATAAATAAATGAATCTAATATTCAAAAAATAATATTTCAAACCCAAAAAAAAAACAAACAACATTTCATGATATTCAATTTAAAACTTCCTCATCCAAACCATTGTTTAACCAATCCATCACGGTGGCTCGAAAACAATCGCTTCGTCCGAAGGGGATCTATGGGAGACCCCAAGTATTTCAAGTCAAGATATTGATAAATTCTTTATTAATATCTTAACATTTAAAAAAAAATAGATCATTCTAAGAATAAGAGAGCTCTCGCCACACGTGTCAATCGCACGTTTCACTCGCACTCGGCACATTTTACCGGATACGAATGAGAAAAAGCATCACGCGTGTGACATCATAAGAGATGAGTTTGTTGTTTTTTATTTTTTTCGCAATTGCAGACAATAAAGGACAATTATTATTTATAAGATTTATTCTTTAGGCGTTTTTAGATAAATACAAAAAGTTTGTGACATGCAAGATTTATATTAAAAGAGTTATTCAAGAAAAATTGGGGTCCCAATAAACCCCATGATACTGCAATAGTATTTAATCACATTAAACTTTTGACTGACTAAAATGTGCATATTTATTATTTGACGATGAATGACAAAATACCCCACTCGTCTATATAAAGGTTCGATATATATTTTAGGGAAAAAATAAAAGGTACACGGTGTTTGAAAAGAAAGAAAGTGTCGTAGCTCCGCAACATCTGTAACTGGACCGAATTGAGAGCTCCAGAATTGTTTAAGCTCGTAAAATAAAGATTTATAGAGAAAAGACAAAGACAAGTAGATCACCTACGTCTGAAAACGAACAAGGCACGTGAAGAAGATGATGCTGAAGAGTAGCACGGTCAGTTTATTAACATTTTTATAGTCCGCCATGTCTTTCTTTAATCGCAAATAAATATGTTTATTGAAATATCTCTATGTATTGTATTTTTTTTCTATTCTCTTCTTTCATTTCTTCTGATTTTCATGTTTTCTTAACTTAATCTTTTATATTATTCTTTTTGTACTTGTAGAAGGTATCTTTCTTTTTGTTATTTTATCTTATTGCTGTAAGTTTCTCTCAAAAATGATTAAATAAAATAGTACAGGTGGCCCAAAAGTCACAACACCATTTAAAATTCAAATATTTTTCTACAATTAATTACAGATTATTAAAGCGTTATCCTTGGAAGTTAATTATGGAGAAATTCACAACTCATCAACGTGTTAAAATAATAGAATTCTATATAGAAAACAACCGATCAATTGTGTTAACGCAAAGATCCGTCATTTTGGGGTCAGAAAACCTCCACATTAACTATTTATACTTCGTTTATTCCGGTGGTTTCAAATTCAGGGGTCTGTGAGTGATTTACCACGTGCTGGAAGACCACGTTTAAGGAGGTCACAGGACAACATTCAGCTTGTACCCTGAAGCATTGAAGAAGAGCCTTCAATGTCAACTTGAAGGCGGTCCCAGCAGTTGGAGATGTCCCGAACCTCGCTCTAAAAAAATCAAAGGATGCTGCAAGTCTATCTGTATAAGATACAGCTAGTGCAGGAACTGAATCGACTAGCGTATGTTGTCCAGATCCAAGAATTGGCGAGGCAAGAAGTTGATTTCATTCACAATCTCATTATGGGCGATGAGGTCCACTTCCACCTAGTCGGATTCGTTAGCAAACAAAATATGCGATTCTGGGGGACGGAAAATCAAAGAATAGTCCAATAACGTAGTCTGCATCCCGTAAAAGTAACAGTTTGGTGTGGTGTAACTGCAGGAAGGATTTCTTGGACCTTACTTCTTTGAAGATGAGGCAGAAAACGCACTAACCATCACTGGAGAAAGGTATTGAGAAATGCTGGAGAATTTCGTGCGTCCTGCAGTCATGGACTCACCAGAGGTTCTGCAAATTTTTGGGAGAAATCCTCATCTCACCTGACTTAACTGCTGAAGACTTCTTCCTGTGGGGGTATTTGAAAAATAAAGTATGCCGTAACAATCCTCGAACCATTCAGCAATTAAAGGCCAACATCCGTGAAGAAATTGAAGGAATACGCCAAGAAACATTACGACAGGTGATATGATTCACGCCTTAGAAAGAGCGCGTCAGTGTGAAGAGCAAAATGGTGGTTATTCAAAGGATGTAAATTTCAAAACTAAATAAAAACTATTTATAGCGAATATTTTAGCAATATTGTGGTTTCTGCAGTTAATTTATTTTATTACATTCCGATTTTTCCTCAATTAGGGTTTTTCTTGTTATGCAAAACTAGCCACTGATTGGTTGATTCATCGCATATTAATTTCCTTGAAGTATCATTCGTTTTCGATCCACGTGACATCATTAAAAAACCGAAAGTGAGCATGTATTACCTTCGATTTCGATTTTTGAAAAGATGATGCGAATCGTGCGCGTGTGTTACGAAATCGCAGAGCATGACTGAATGCTCTGCAAATCACAAAGAGTGCCACACATCACAAGAATCAACTAATGTAACCGGCACACGACGACAATTCCGCGACGCTCCAAGAATACAAACCGGACAAATCAAAGTATCTAAGAATGAAAAAAAAATAATGATACGGTAAACGATTCTTCGCGAGATGTTATCCGGCGATTCGTCCACCGCGGTAGAGTGAGACTTCACGCGTTCCCTCCCCTCCCATTCCGCATTATGTTTTAATTTGTGCACAATTGATTTTTTCATTGCGAAACCAGATTCTAATTTAACAGTCACTTGATTAATCAACATTGTTAAGAGTGTCTGCGGTCGCTTTCAACCCGTTTCCGATACCGTTATCCAATCTTCAAGTAGTCCATTGTTCCTGCAGACCGCGAAGAAATAATTTCGCTTTTCGACCGTTACACGGATCGATGCAATTTAAGTACAATATAAAATAAGCCTATCCATTGTTACGCAATTTTCGGTATTTCGTAATATATATGGCGAGCCCTGCGGCTGTGTGGTTAGCCAGACAGATTAGACTAAGAGATCACTATGCGAAATCGTAGAAAACTACTATAATGGGAGTAATGTCTGCAGGTTTACTTCGATCGATTTCTAGATAATTTACGATGCATTCAATAATTGTTCGAACGAACCAAGATTGATACGATCTCTAGAGACAAGTAGCTGTCAAATAGCCATGGTATATTCAATTCAAAGAAATACATGAAAAATCACTAGATTATACAATAAATATTAATAATAATTATACCTATACATTCGAATGTTGACGAATAGAGTAGAATCCAAAATGATACGTACCTGAAAAAATAAGTAAAAAATATTTAATATCATGTTTCAATTAAAAATAATAATATATGCCGTTATTAAATAAGATTAGTCATAGATTTAGAGCAATTTTCTTTTATGTATGCGATAAGGAATATTATTAGAGTGATAAAAAAATTGTTTCGTTTTTTTTTTTTAATACCAGTTGATAAGAGAGAGTAGATTAGAAAAAACTCGAAATACGTACGTATACATTTCACTTTATTGAATAAATTTGAATATAATTAAAATTATATTAATGCTAATAGATAATAAATAATTGGGTTTATCTGATATTCAGTTAAATTCAGTGTTAACACATTGCCTACGGGGCGAATCGCGGTCAAACTTGCGCTGGGGCGGGGCGCTGAAATTTGGTGAAACGTTGTCTTTTACAAAAAAAAATCATAACTCTTTTATTAAACAAGATATTGAGCCGAAAATGAAATTACTTGAACTTCAACATTTGCTGGATGGTTAATGTAAAAAAAAATTAAATCCGAAAGCAGGAGTCACTAAACATTTTTGGGAACGGGCGTAATTGATTAAAATGTTGAATTTTAAATATTCATATCGAATGTTTGTGTGTTTGAAATTTCAAGGTCTTTAGCCCTTGGGTCGCTGGACAGGCCATAATTCTTATTATCCAAAACAGTTGTTTTTATAAACTCCGAATATTGAGGAACGCTTACTGATATTTGAACACCACTATTAATTGAATGGTTTTATATGCACTAGCCGCTTTTGCCGAAATTCTCCTCAAGGTCTGAAGTATCTGACCAAAAAAAAAAAATTTAAAAAAGACTGTTGTATAAGTTACAGCTGATCAAACGCGTAGTGTCGGCTAGCGTGTGTTATGAGCGCCCCGGACATACACAAATAAGCTTTTGACGTGGAATCCACGTGCCCCGTAGGCAATGTGTTAATATATCTAATTTACAGAAATCTTTAATTATTATCAATGATTTCTGTATAATTAATTATATGCATCGTCAATAGAAGATATCTTTTATTATTCATAGTGATTATTAGCACCCATTCAACTTAGTTATGATTTTTTTTAAATACAGCTAAAAAAAACGTATGGAGGGAATACGTAGAATCAGGGTTAGAAGCGGGAAAACGTGAAATCAGGGCACGTACAAACGGGGTTTCACTATAATAAAAATTGAAATTTATTATTGTTAATTAAATTTATTATGAGACAACTAGTATTAATATTTTAGAGGCCCTTTAAAATTTAAAATAAGCACAGGCAATAAAACCTTTGATTTTTTTTGTTCCGTTTGCCTATATTTTTGTATTATTTAAATTAAATTAGCATATTGGCTTGATAAGCGAGGCCTCTAATATTGTGAGGCCCGGGGCAGCTGTCCCTCCTGCCCCCCTCATCGATCCGATTTTTTATTAACACGGTTTAAATTTTAATGATTTTATGATTTTTAATGAAGTATATCACTCCAAAAAATAATTTATGCCCTTTTTCATATTTCACAGACTCGATTAGAAAGGTTTCGATTTAAACGGCGATTTAGACAACCTTTCTTAGTGTAAATCGAAGGATTTTTTTTTATTTAATACTAGCCTTTTTACTCGGATTCGTCCAATGTATATTTAAACACAATCTTTATTCATTAAAATGATGTAAATTACAAAACGCACTTTTAATAAAATAACACAAGAAATCTAAATAAAATAAAACAAACGAATTATTATTATTTAAAATTTGAAATAATTATAAAATTATTTATCTTACGGTTATACACTTGATTCTATTTTGCAATTTAAATTAAAACCATTGTCGTATTAAAAGCATTAGTCATTGTGATAAGCAAAGCAGTAGTAATTTTAGATTTAACACACACAAAAAAATGTACATTTTCTTGAACCGTGTTATTTCAAAACCGTGCAAAATAAAATCGGGTGTACATAAAAAATAATACAGTTTATCTAAAAATGGCAGCCAGAATGGCATGTAAAAATATCACGCTTCTACTCTACACCGTTCGAGAAGAGTTCTTGTGACTGACAAACAGACAGACACGTGTATTTTTTTTAAGTACATATAGATTTTAATTGAAACGATTATTAATAAAAATTGAAATCAATTAAGCGAATTATGCATAAAAGTCTGGATTTACCGTACACAAAAAAAACGAAACTAATCTGTTAACCGTATAAAAAAAACAGAAAGTAAGTAATAATGCGTAAAAACACATATCGTATATAATTAAAACTAATTTCTCGAATCTATCTCACTTTCATGGAACGATTCGATTTCGATTTTCATTATGTTCGATCGAATTTTCACATGTTTTCTAATGGCGCATCGGTTTAATCGTATTCAACGCCGTTTATAATACACTTAATGTGACATAACCGGACATTGTGCCATTCCGCTAAACGAAAATCAACAGTGTTACAACAATGTCTGCCGCTCGGAGCAAATCGAATTTCCTTTCACATCTAAACTGGTGCTGCAACCGATTATGTGCATTTTACATTGGAACCCAGAAAGGTCAAAGATAGACTCCGACAATGGCAACATGTCCCTCTCTCTCTCTCTATCTCTCTCTAAGTCTGTATCTCGGCAATATTCGATAGCCACAATTACCAATGACCAGATTAGCAAAAACCGCTACCAATCGTGCACCAGTCAATCAAGGCTATCCGCGATTACGAGTGGATTAAAAAAAAATAGATATAAAGAATGATATTTCTGGGCGGTGATGAATCACGTAGAGGTGCCACAGAATGTAGGACTAGTTCAAACATGGTCAGAAAAAAAAGGAAACACGCGTTTGATTTGTATGCTTAATGTATTATATGGCAGAGATCAAACGGCTCTAAAATGACCTACTAATTCCATGAGTATATAATATTAAATCCATTATTTATTTGATTAGAAAGATGAATCAGACAGCCATTTCGAAGAAATTTCTTTCATTGACGATACTGCTAAATCACGATGTAAAATTCATGGAATATTCAAATATGATCAGCAACACGTTGGCCATGTTAACGCTGATTCGCTGATAGTGCAGATTTTTCTCGTGGGACAACGCATTGGGCTTATAAACACGTCATGACATTGATAGATATGATGCTGAGAGAATGAGAAGGAACAAGGAAGAAATACAATAAGAAACTAGGCATAAATAATATTGCTTTGACCCTGACGTAGGTGACGTAGCATTTCCAGCAACTGGAAATACGGGTCATTGAAAAAGATGAAGAAAGCAATGGTTGTGATACTTCTGAATTCTTCATGATTTCGTTTGGCTTTAATTTTATCATTCTTCGATGTTGGAGTTGTCTCCGTCCTACCGGAGAACCTCAAGAACAACACTAGTAGTCTTCTACGTAATCCTAGTGCAGCTTGATCCACTAGTCTTGCGAAGGAATGAGCAAAGAAGAAAACGCTTCCATCCAAAAGGTGGGTTTCTTCGTTGCCACTACGGCCTGAGTCCTACAGGACAGGTCAAGTCTATAGGGAGTGGTATTGTGGAGGTAAAGCTCGATTATGCAGCATGATTTTGTTTCTTGAAGTAAAGCGCAAACGTATACGATGAATAGCAACAATATCAGAAAAAACTATAAGATGTAACAGGTATCGACAATTGATTTTATGTGAAGAAGAACGATTTGAGGATGAATCACGTGTCTTAAAGAAGCAGATGTACAAGATAACAACAGCGTATTATCAAAGAGATAGTAGATCTAGATATCGTGGAGAGAATCTTCAAGTGAAAGCAGTGATCCTACTACAATGGAATCGAAAGAATCTACAACCAGATTCATTAAAAGAGTTTTATTATGATACTGCGATGAAAAATAATATGAAGATGGAAAATAGATATTGAAGAAGCTTTTTATTGTAGAGATAGAAGATCTAGATCAAGGCTTCCCAAACTCTTTCACTTTAAAGCTATGCAAATCCAGATATTTTTACGGAACACTTAAATTTCACTAGCGCTTAAGCTTGCTGGATTAGTTAGTTAGAACCCAGGAATCATCCTTACTAGTTTTTTGAAAATATTGTAAAAAGATAGATTCAACAATCCTCCTACAAATTCTTACGTTCCGCCTCACCACATCTCATTTTTAAAATCCAAATTTAAGTAAAAGTATTACACAGACAGATGATTAACGCTTCAGAGTTCATCCTGAATGATGATATACGAAAATACTTATTCTGCCTTTAAATAATTAGATTAAAACTCTTAGTATACCATTTTTTAAATTCTTTTCAAAATTAAAAATGTATTAATCCTACTATTTCTAAACTGTCTCCATACCAGTTTAGAAATAGTAGGACTACTTGAAGAAATATCATAATCCTTGATTTCTAAAATCCATTCTTAGTAAATTATCCCAAGTTAAAATTAGAAAAAATGATTTCATCCAAAATTTATCTTTTTATATGGACTCTGACCCTTTTAATCTCTCCATTTTCCTTCTCCCCATATCTATATACAATAGTTATAACAAAATGCTTGCAATTACAACTTGAAAGTTAATAATAAAAAGCAAAAAAGATCTAGCCCCACACCCTTGGAATCAAGGACAATACAAGTCACTTCGAAATTCATAGTCTTAATAGTATTTTTCCTCTAGATCTCACTTTAATACGCAATAAAAGAGCTTTACGTTTACTTCCCATTACACCTCATAAAATTTTAATTATTTGGATCGAAGTGGTTTATATTTTACATAGTTTATCGCAATTTTGCCTATGC
Source organism: Philopotamus ludificatus (assembly GCA_022495035.1). Taxonomy (NCBI): domain Eukaryota; kingdom Metazoa; phylum Arthropoda; class Insecta; order Trichoptera; family Philopotamidae; genus Philopotamus; species Philopotamus ludificatus. The sequence continues at coordinate 73,800 of JAGXCT010033527.1, read as the reverse complement.
AATATACAATGCGTTCTGGGTGAGAAAAGATAGTCCTTAATCCTCGAAAATCGAAGTAGAAAATATTTAAATGTATTGCAGCGTATAAAACCATTACCAGGGATCATAGTTTGGAACCTTGATCTAAATAATGCGATAAAGGCGCCTAGAAAAGATATAAAGTTGGTCCAAACTTAAATAAACCCTTTGTCTATCTATATCTACATACTGTAACTCAGTGCTTCCCATTTCGTGGGCCGCGGCCCCCTGGGGGGCCGCAGGATTTCTCGGCGAGGGCCGCGAAAATATTCAAGAAAAAAGAAAAAAAATAAGAATAAATAATAATAAAATGAGAATAAATAATAATAAAATAAGAAAAAAAAAGAACCCAGAAAGATAAAAAAATAGAGATAGAAATAATGTAAATAAAATCCAGGATAAATAGAAAAGAATAAATAAGAAAAAAAAAGAAAATAAAGAATAAATTAGAAACAAGATTATTTAGCATTTTGTGCATAGAGATGTATTCAGTGCACGAAGATTTACTGTATCATGGTGAAGTACGATGGCTATCTCGCGGAAAAGTTTTAAAACGATTTTGTGCTGAATATAAATATGTGTATTATAATTGTAATAATTATTGGTAAACAATCTTAATAAAACTATAAAATATTTTTTTTGGGCGGGGGCGGGAATTATTCTTTCAGATTTAGGGGGCCGTGACATGAAAGTAATTGGGAAGCACTGCTGTAACTGATAGAACAGAGCATAAAAAATACTTAAAACTAATCCCTAACAAAGAGTTTATGATCCATCCTCGACTTTATATATTAAACCATAAGATGCATCTTGTTGAAGACAATGTATCGATATCATTAAAGGCCGAAAAGGTCGTCCGATAGGGGTATCTCAGATACTCCAAGCATTTCAAGTCGTTATTTTGACGAATTCTTCATCAATATCTTGATGTTTAAAAAAAATGGAATAATTAAGATTAAAAATAATTATTCATGATGTGATGTCGATATTTTGTCAAAGTTCTCGGCGATGTCTCGCCGCAGATTGAGCTCTAGCAGTACGTGTCACTTGTCACAGCACTCATCACATCGTACCGGATGCGAGCGAGAAAAAACAAACAGAAGCGAATTTTTTTTTTCGCAATTGCAGACAATAAAAAACAATGCTTATTTATATATTTATGCTTTGAACTTTTTTAGACAAATACAAAAAGTTTGTGACATGTGGGATTTATAGTAAAAGAGTTATTCGAGAGAAAAAAAACTTGGGGTACCCAATATACCCCATCGGCATAGCTAGGTAGGTACAAATCGATATATTTCATGTTATTTCGCCTAAGACTCGTAATTCACGGAACTAATTAATGGTGCCGAGCTGATTTTTGCCGTAGTCTACTTGGCCATGAAATTGGAAACTATAATTGATCCCATCTTAAACGTTTTAAGGTTTCTACTAAACCAGCAAGATCATGTAAACATGTGTTGTATACACGCAAACCTGAAGTTGTGAAATTTTAATAGGTACAGTATCTAAAAATCTGCTTTAGCAAGTGAGTCACGATCCGGCATGCTATTGATTTCCGTTTACCAATCGTACGTATTTGCCAATATACAAAAAAAAGCTATTAATTAAAACTTATGATACAAAATCACATGCGGGGAATAGATTAAGACGGCGCCGTGAATCGCAACGGCCAATTTTGTCTTCTCGGCGTCGTGTTGAAATGCGAAACATCAAAGATAATATGTTTAATGAGCGGTTGCGTCAACGTCATTGTGATGCAAAAATTAGCAGCGGAAAAACACGTATTTCTTATTAAAAATGTTGAGAGCGGCTGCTCCGTATTTAAATATTAAATAATGCATAATTAAATCGGATGCAAATTTTGTCAGCGGATCATGGCCGTCACGCGACGGTCTTATGAACTGCATTCAAGATGGCGCCGGTGCGTTTTTCAAATTTTGAATTATACCCGATTGCTTATCGGCTTTAATGAATACTGACAAAATGTTAAATGCAGTAGTAGTAGCAACAGAGTTAGCCTTGGGCTGATCAATGTATCCATGTGTGCACGTACATAACATATCGTTTTGGTCAAGGTTGATTATTTATATTTGATTGTTATAAATTGTATAGCCACTGAATCGTGCTTATTAACCATACAAGCATACACATATTGATAACATAATATCTAATCATTAATTAGAAAATTATTCAATAAGCTAGATCCACACGATCGTGTTCATCTTAATTTAATGAGTAAAAAATTATAATATTTCGTACTAATATACATAATACAGGCGGACCTCAACTTTCGCACATTCGACTTTCGCACAATTCGCTATTTTCGCACATTTTGGAAAAATCATTGTTTTCAAAAATTGTTTCCAAAAGGCATGGCATAGTGATGGATGATATGGAGAAATCTTTGTCTTATTGGATAAGTAATCAAAATCAAGAAAACATCCCTCTGAGTACTTCAATGATTCAAGCTAAGGCTCTTAGTTTGCATAAAGATTGGAAGGCTAGACTAAACAGAAGATTTACAACACAGTGTTTCATGCAAGTAACGGCTGGTTTTCAAATTTTAAAACAAGGTATTCTTTACACAATATAGGGTCACTGGAGAATCAGCTGATGCGGATGAAGATGCTGCAAAAGACTTTATTTCGTCATTGTCAAAATTATTGAAGATGGAGAATATACCTCTGATTAAATATTCAATGTACATGAGACTGGTTTATTTTGGAAGAAGATGCCTAATCGTACATTCTTATCAAAGGACGAATCAGTTGCCCTTGGTCATAAACCTTCTAAACTTAACAGTGAAGATGTTAATGAGATGATTAAATCTCATTCTGAACCCTTGACTAATGAATTTGAAAGTGAGGAAGAAGAACCAGAAGAAATCATCAAGACCTTAACAATAAAAAACATGAACGAAGCTTTTACATCTCGAGTCATTTTTGAATATTATGGAAGAATGTGATCCCAATGGAGAACGCATATCTCAAGTGCGTAGGGCGATCCATAATAGTACGGTATGTTACAGAACTCTCTATGAAGAAAAGAAAAAAAGTAGTAAAATACAACTAACCCTTGACAAGTTTATTAAGAGGATATAATTTTTATTTAATATGTACTTAGTACATATTAGTATATGTACGTAGTTAAGTACAATTTTTAGTGTTTTTTTTACATCCCTCTACTTTCGAACATTTAACTTCGCACACATTTTCAGGAACCAATCATGTGCGAAAGTCGAGGTCCGCCTGTATGTATATTATAATGATTTAAATATTAGATAATAATAAAGAGTGACTAATAAAATAGTTTGCATAGAATTAGAGATGATTTTAACATTATTCCTGAAAGATTTTTTTCATTATAGAATATGACAGTTATATAATCAAGAACATAACAATTAATCTGTTAATAAAATATAAAACTTCTTATAAACTTGCGATTTTTTTTTTTGATACGTAAAATTTCTTTTTTTTTCATGAAAATAATTATAATAAATTGAGAGAAGATTTAAAATGATATTCTAATCTAACTCGACCTTGGCATAAGCTTTGCCTAGGCAAACTTAACGAACCCTTAACATAACCTAACTAGATCTAACCCTAACCTAACCTAACCTATTCTAGCCTATATTTTCGTTAGACTTAATCTTTTTTGTCTCGAAATATAAAATAGCTTCGCTACATTTTATAAAAAAATTGGCATAATATTTGCCTGGTTAACCTTAACATAACCTAACTATATCTAACCCCAACCTAACCTAACCTATTTGCTGTTAGACATCTTTTTTGTAACGAAATATATAAAACGTCGCTACATTTATAGAAATGTTAGCATGATCTTTGCCTGGCTAACTTTAACTTAACCTAACTAGATCTAACCCCAACCCAACCCAACCTAACCTATTTTAGACTAACCCCAACCTAACCTAACCTATTTTTTGTTAGACAGCTTTTCTGTAACGAAATATATAAAACGTCGCTACATTTATAGAAATGTTAGCATAATCTTTGCCTGGCTAACCTTAACATAACCTAACCCGACCTAACCCCAGCCCAACCCAACCTAACCTATTTTAGCCTATTTTTTGTTAGACATCCTTTTTGTCTCGAAATATAAAAAGCTGCGCAGCATTTTATAGAAATGTTGGCATAAGCTTTGCCTGGCCAACCTTAACATAACCTAACCCCAACCTAAGCAAACCTATTTCAGCCTATTTTTTGTTAGAAATCTTTTTTGTTTCGAAATATATAAAACTTCGCTACATTTTATAGAAATTTTGGCATAAACTTTACCTGGCTAACCTTAACATAACCTAACTAGACCTAACCCCAACCTAACCTAACCAATTTTAGCCTATTTTTTTGTTAGACATCCTTTTTGTCTCGAAATATAAAAAGCTGCGCAGCATTTTATAGAAATTTTGACATAAGCTTTGCCTGGCTAACCTTAACATAACCTAACCCCAACCTAACCTAACCTATTCTAGCCTATTTTTTGTTAGACATCTTTTTTGTCTCAAAATATAAAAGCTTCGCAACATTTTATAGAAATTACAGAAAAATTGCCTATAATTAGAAAAATATACAGTCAACCCTTATATTTCGTACAGAAATATATTACACATATACGAAATATTTAATTTGACCTTGAAATTATTTCGTTTTGGATCTAACGGCGCTCTAGAAGGGAGCACTATAGGAAGGACAGTCGATCACGATATAGAAAATCACTCAATATCAGGGTCAGGCTATAGAAGCGTAGATTTGGATTTGGAAATATAAATAATAGTTTATTTTTTAATTTCTTTCCGGTTCAATTAAAAAAAGGTTTTATTTATTTTTTGTTTAGCTCAAATGTTTTTTTATCAGGGCTTCGAAACGGAAGTGAATCGAAAACCGAAACCTGCTCAAACTTGTTTTTATTGTCGGAACGAAATACCGGAGCTGAACGGAAAAGAAATAACGGTTTATAATAAGTTTTTAATCCATTACAACTGAAGAAATCGTTATTTTACTGGAAACGTACTTTAAAAAAAAAATATAATTTTGTATAGAAGATTATTCGGTAGTAACTGTATTCTATTAATAATTTATTTATAAATTAGGATAATCATTGACCTTGACTAAGAAGACAAATTACAAGAAATGACAGATGGATACAAGATTTTTTTTCAATTTTTAAATGACATTGATACAGTGATGTATGTACATATGTCAAGATACGGATAGTTTACAGCTTTATATAATTTTGATATAATATATAAACGGACTCGCGTGATCCCCGAGGATATAATGACCACGTCCTTGATCCTCCGTAATAATCTGCAACACCTCTCCTCCATCTGGGACTCATCCGAGATGAAACAAGAAATGGTCGCCGGGTAATCGTTGAATCGATTGTATCTCACAGGATAATAAGCTATATATCGCGACCATGCGATATTGCGTGTCGGGTCCTTGGTAATCATATTCAGCGGTTTTCAATCTATGATCGTCGATATATATAGTTTTTTTTTGCGAGATAATCACACGGTCACAGGGCGACGATGAATCATGCACGGCCCTTCCTGCGCAGGAGTCTGCCGCCTGATAACATATAATAACCATAACGATTGACCATCAGCATTGATGACTGGGTAATTAATTGCTGGTTGACTTCTTGATCAGTGGGTTTCGCAATGGCGATCTTATTTTGCGGTGCGATAGTAAATTTAATATAATTGGACCAGTCCCGACTGGGCACAGGTGGTGTAGTTCTACATAATACTGGTTTACATCGTGATCGTCATACGGCACAGCGATCGCCAACGTCGGTTCGCGCGACAAAATAATGAATAAATATTTGTTTAAGAATGCAACAAAAGCATCGCGTTACTATAATACTAGAAACAGTGTGTACATTTTTATATTTGATGTAAAAAGTGGGTTCTGGTTCATAGAGTTAACAGTAACGCCACTTAATAATTTTACTTTTTTCATTATTATGCCAATTTTATTTTTCATTGAACAATTTCACCTAAAAACTGGAATCGTGTTTGGGTCGAATTACTGTATCACATTCACGCTGAGTAAACATTATTCGCAACGAAAAGAAAATCGGTTCCGTTAACCGTTTCAAAACTGAATAAAAACGTACCAAATTCTTAAACGCCTCTGTTCTATATTAATTTGCGGAATTGCAATTGTTTTCTGCGGACATTAAACGCATATTTCCTTAATGATCCGTCCATAGAGATGAACATCAGTCGCTTCTTAGAAAGTTTCTGATAATATCTGGCGACTTCACCCCGCATAGCGAATCGTCGTGGGCATGAAAGTGTTTTCAATTAGCCGTCTTTTTTTATTAGCGACACCGAATAAAATGTATTATTTGCGAATTTTGTCGACGAGAAAAATTGTGTTAATATTGCAAAAAAAGATTAGTTGAACGTGGGTCAATGTTACAAAAATTTATAATGGTAAAAAATATTTATATTAACATAATCAACTGTATTTTATAATATTCTACGGATTTTTTTGACGTAATTTTTCATGTCACAAAAATATCGTAGGCGATATCAAGATTGCATAAAGATTTATTGATTCTGCGGTTGTGCAACGACGAGATTGTGATATCCACTTGTTAAATAAATAATGAGAAGAAAACATAAATGAAAATCTCATTTGTATTATTACATTATTCGTAAAAAGCCCTGATAATAATTTAAGGAAGTGCCAAAATTATGACTATCATCAAAATTCTAATCTTAAATGTGATATTAATCTTAAATCTAATCTTAATCATTGAAGTAATCTTAATCTTAATCATTAAAGTATTATCGCAGAAACCTTAACATAACCTAACTCGACCTAACCCCAACCTAACCTAACCTATTTTAGCCTAACTTTTGTTAGACATCTTTTTTGTCTCGAAATATAAAAGCTTCGCTTCATTTTATAGAAATTACAGAAAAATTACTGATATTAATTTAAGGATGTGCCAAAATCATGACTATTATCAAAATTCTATAATGATAATCATTGAAGTATTATCGTAGAAACTGTCATCTACATCAGTGCTTCCCATTTCGTGGGCCGCGGCCCCCGGGGGGGCCGCAGGATTTCTCGCGAGG
>JAGXCT010033527.1:37908-66446 GCA_022495035.1 Philopotamus ludificatus | reverse complement strand
AATAAGAAAAAAATAAGAATAAATAATAATAAAATGAGAATAAATAAGAATAAAAAAGAAAAAATAAGGACAAATAAGAATAAATTATTACGCTTTTATTATTAACTTGCGGATCAAGTTGTGAGCAAAATAATTCAGACAAGCCTCCCATAGTGTTCCCTGTTATAAAGGAGTTTTCTACAGCTTGTGCGATAGTCCCTCCCTATAATGCATTTTGAATACCAGTTTTTTACTTCAAATACACACAGGTTTTGCAAATCATATACACACTTTTGCATTTAAAATACAGCCTTTTGCATTTAAAATACAACCTTTTGCATTTCAAATTAACCCATTTCCCAAAAGGTTATATTTGAAATGCAAAAGGGTGTATTTAAAATGCAAAAGGGTGTAATTGAAGTAAAAAACCTGTAATAAGCATTTTTTTTAAGGTTTTGGGAAATTAGCGTATTGGTTGACACCAACATATAACTAAAACAAACAAGGTCTATATCAAGGTTTATATAGCGTGGATCACATCTCGGCGTTGTAGAGGGGTTGATTTTATAACGTTTTAAGAGTTTGTTCCATTTACCATTTATATATTACCACGTTTCGTTCGACCATTTTATTGCACGTTCTTTTTCTGCTTACACGAGTCTTTTAGTCTTAGTATTGTTTTTGTTCCTCTTCGTCGTGAATGCGAATACGTCGAGGAGGTCGTAGGGATCTGACTGTACAAGGTTTAATAAAAATATATACAATTGTCTTGATACATTTGTTCCTGGCGTATCTTGACACTGATAGCCACATTCTATGTGTCCTTTAATGCTGACTTTCAAAAAGTTTTCACGTGTTGATGTGTTGCTTGAATATATTTTGCATGTGGAAATAATGGAACAGGATAATGTCTCACTTTTCGTATCCGCCGGATATTTCAGAGTTTTATCATTTTTTTCAACATGCAGCATCGATTGTTAGCTTTTACGAATATTACAACAAAATGACTCAATAAGTAGAATTGAAAAGAAAATTGTAGCAACTATTTTTTACTAGTTTCGTGATTGATTTATTAAACCTAATCTCGTGCATTTCCTCTATTAGATTCCAAAAAAAAAATATTGAGCATTAGAACAATGGCATCGGAAACCGGCCTGATTAAATATTTATCTTTGATACATAACGACGGTGGATCATTTCCACTGAACTTTCATAAGGTGACCTCGTTTGCCGATCAAAGATCATCTGCCTGCGATCACGACGCGATCTTCCCATTGTCACTTTTAGTGCTCGGCGGTGCTCGAGACGATAATTTTAGGTTCCATCGAGATACAGAGCGTACCGTGGGCCGTGTTACACCGGTGCCCATGGGACATGGCGGCACGTACCGCCGGAGAAATGTTTTGATCCTGGCGATAGAGCCAGAAGTAGGTTCGCGGCCGGCCCACGCCCGCTCACGCAAGCGGACGCTGCCAGTGCAGACCAGAAACCAGATACAGACCAATGGCTGAGGAGATACCAGTCCACTTGCATTCCTCAGCCATGAATTATAACCTCCGGATACCGGACGGAATGTATCGCGGCCAGCGCCGCATGACAGCCGCCGAGAAACGGCCGTCCGCAGCCTCCGCGTGTTCTTCGGCGGTCCAAACACCGGCGCTAGCCAATGTGTGAAATTGTTTCTGTTGCAACACGAGCCACCGCAACAGGGTCACATGTATCAAATTGTCCGAGTCATTGTGCTGCAGGTCTCAAACTGTGGTGCGTGTCGTCCTGCTGCGTTGCCAAGGTATCACAATGAGTGGAAGCTGATACGGAGATAAGGTGTCGTCCGGTGCGATTGTCTTCAGATCTTTTCTATGGCGGAATTCGCGTGCAGATCTTGTTTGAGTATGTTGTAACAAAAGGCACGTGCATTAAAAAGATGTTTTTATTCAGAATTTCGATCGATTTTAAAATTTCCATATTAACTCATTTTTGCAAAATAACGATAAAAATTATAGGTTTTGTATATTAACACTCAGAGACCCGGTTCCGCGTTAGTGCGGAAATTTTCGTAAACCGTAAACACCCGGTCACGCACTAACGCGGGTTCACACATAAACATGTTATCTAATGCGCTACAAAAGGCTTTCTTTTAAGGTTTTACGACTCGAAACAGTTCTTCAGTGCTCTGCATGCCCTTTGTAAAATATACGACATATGTATTTATTTATGGCTAAAAACTGCCCTTGAAATAATAGATTATTTGGATCGAAAACTTCCCAGTACTTACACATCGACTGTAACGAATTTAGATTTTTGTTTATCCGTTCAACAAAATAACTTTTTAGGAATAATTATGTGGTACAACCTGTCACATCCTTTATTACAAAGCTAAAAATACCTACATACTACATAAAGCTATCTATTTGTTTTTTGTCGTCTAAAATACAATAAATCATCATTTTCACAGCTCGAAAATTGTATTTCTTACCTAAATATTCTAATAATCTAAAATAAGTATACTATACGTATAATACTTCTTTTTTGACCAAATTATCTCCAATAGGAAAAAAGTTATTAAGCATTTTTTACAGAGCCGCGCAAAATCAGTAGATTGATAAAAAGATGCGGGTTTAGGTGTAAGTTTCGCCTGAAAACAACGGGTGCTTGAGTGTTAAAAATAATTCCCAAACCTTTCAATCGATTAACTTGAAAATCGGAACGTAGCTTCTTTATAGTTGTTTATGGATTTATTAATCATCAAATCAGTATTTATTGTATAAGTGTATATAACACCCATGCGCCACTGTTTACTAACTTAAAATATGAATGAATGAAAGTATCGCCCAATATGTTTACCTGATCGTTCGCTAGATGAGAGGAAAGACAAATCGTGTAAGAGTAAGTAAGACAAAATGTCCCATTTCAATCATACGTATGAGATTATGTGAAAAAATACGAAATGCTTCAAACCATGGACATAATATTGTTTAAATTTATTTTTCAATAATTAAGATGTCAGCTACACATATCCCTGGATTTACACGGCTTTCAACTAAAACAAACTCAACATTAAATTATTGTGGTAAAAAATGTCGACGCGATTTTAACCCCTTGTGTGATTTGCCCGAATACAACTCGGGTAGGTATTTTGCTGACACAGTGATTTGCCCGAACTGGATTCGGGCACATCGTACACGAAACTTTTTATAGTGATTTGCCCGAATCCAGCTCGGGTCCAGCTTGAGTGACACGTGTCGTAATTTGATCTTTCGAGAACAATTACCCATTTTTTTCCAAGAGCATAAATAATAAATACTATTCAGCAATGTAATATTTAGAAAATAAATCATCAACTTTAAAGCGATGATCCAACTACAAGAGACTAATTTTGACGTGGGAGAAAATTAAAAAAAAAACATTATAAGGCCAATATTTAATTATTATTAGCATAGAAAAGCTAATTAGTTGTTCTATAAAATATCCGGATATAATATTTCAGCACAGTTACTCCTGCTAAGACTATTCACGACTTTTATTGCCATCCTCAACGGTTTATTACATAATAAATAAATCATTTATTTTTATTTAATAAAGATCAAGTAACACACCTTTAAGTGTAAAATAATTTCATAATGCATTAATATAATATAATATTTTTTGTGCTTGAAAATGCAATGAAATCATAAGATTCTGTGATACATATCTGAAATAATTATTTTATTATTATTTGAGTGAAGTTTTGGTGAAACTGAAGGACTACGATCATCACCAGGATATGTATCGTTACTAGTTGATTTTATTTTGCTTATTTTCACGATGTAACACTATGTAACACTCCACGATAAGGACTTATTGTGATTGAAGACAATAAGCAGTCTCGTAGGAGTCACTAATCGAGGAAGGATTAGAAAAGGATTGTTCAATCGAAAACGCATCGAGGCCACGGTCATCAGGCATGATGCATAGATGACGAATAATTTATTTTAGCTGATTATGTTATCGATTTTCAATAAATTATCAATGAATAAAAAAATAGTATATCCTGACTTCCTGCATTTTTAATATACTTTTTTATATAAAAATTAGATACAGTGATTTTTAAAATTTGTTACGATCACAATCTAGCATTTAACATAATTAGATGCGATTTTGAATTAAAAAACATAGAAAGTAATACTAATTACGCTCATTACACGGTTTAATTACGTTTACATCGCATCGCATTAAAAATAACGCCGGGCATTAAATAAATGGCACATTGAATCGCAGAATGGCAAAGCTACAAGACCATATTTTATATATGACTGTGCCATATTGTTTTTTTTTTATTATCAAATTTGCGGTGCTAACAACGTAATAAACGGACATGTATCGAAATCGATAATAATTTCCCGTCATATTCCATCACAATACATATCATAACATTCTCGATTTCGTACATGGTATCATTAAGTCTCATTATTGTGAAAAAAAAATCGACTTGTCGATTTGTTGTTTATGTTATTTATGGCCAATTTCCGTTTTTTTTTTCGCCCGCAGTCTTCCGGTTTCGAAATTGCGTGTCGAAATTCGCACTGCCACCGGACGCGGAATTGAATTCGCAGAGATGCAACCGAAAACAATGGTGACCCAGAAAATTAAGACAAATTAACGGATCGAAAATAATACAATAAAATATATTTATGTATTTGTTGAACCATATATTTCGACCTACATAGATACAAAGTGAATGTATGCATGCTTCGTATGAAAAATGTTAATAGGGGTTCAATAAATGCATTTCTTAATTATGCATGACATAAAAGCTCTTATGCGTTTTACAAATAAAAACTTGAGATGAATACGTTAAATGCGATAATCTTCGAATTTTGTTTTAAAAAATAGTACCACGACGATATCAATGAGTATATAAAATCATTAATGCATTGAAGATTTTATTTTTCTTTGCTACTAAATAGGTATTTTTTTTAATCAAAAGGGGTAGCTAATGATTTATTGCGACATCTTAAGGAATAATCAGGATTATGTCGTATATATGATTAATATATTTAGTTTTTATTATTAATTCAACACAATAATTAATTAATACAGTTGTATCATGATAATTAAAGACACTTAAATGATCAAATAATTTTTCTTTACATCTTTATATTGACTTACATTACATTGGTTTACAATTTTTCATGAGAATTTTCTCCAACAATCATTTTTTTGGCTAAAAATAGTAGTAACTGAGTTAAATCTTTGTATTAATTTCATCCCATTTTTTTTAAGAGAATGTTCTCGATATATTGAAAGTAAGTTTTTGTTCGCTTTACAGATTTCAATATATACAATCGGTTGAATTTTTTTAACCGAAATTGACAAATTACTCTTAAGTAATCATGATATCTATTAAAACGAGGCAGAAGAAAAATTTGTCGATTTTACTGCAACTTTCAAGAAATTATCTACATTAATTACATTGTTAAAAAATTTACATAATTATATATAGAAATTTTATTTGTAAAAAGTCATTGTCTTCTCCGTGAACATCTGATGCGATCTTGTAGAGATCTACTAATGACAATGTTTTATCCACAGCAGATTAAAACATGTATTGATAACAAAAACGTATCATTCAAAAGTAAAAAAAATAATAATATTAAAAGAATTGTAAACAATTCCTAAAGTTTTTATATATAAAATAAAGATTAATCGAAAGTCTCCATCTTAAAATTACAGTTTTAAGCGCCGAAAATAATCTCAATACAACATAAAGATGCAGACTCTTAAATTTCATAAAAATATGATATACAGATCTGGCAAATTTGTACATTTAGAATTATTTTACTAAGCATTTTCTATACTTTTTCTCATCTCAATTATTATACGTCTCTAGAGGATTCTGTTACGCAATTTGAACTGAAGGAAGCTTCAGATTCTTAAGATCTTACAAGATGATATCGTTCCACCGTTTTCATGGTATCTTAACTGCCAGGCTTAAGCTTTTACGTGTGTGCATATTTTAGATATTATCATTAAAAGTATCATACGTCAGTCATCTGAACATCATCTTCTTTAAGCCAACTTATTTGTAAAACCATTGTTTCATTTTTCTAGGTGTATTTCCCTACCAACCATTTTACGCCTACTAGATTCCCAGATTCTCTCCCAGATTCTTCTCCCAATTCCTCTGTGTCCTAGAACCTTCACCCGTAAAACCTTCCATGCACATTACTTCATATACGTTAGTATGTTGTGTTATAAAATAGCATTTTGAAGATTTTGATCCTCAGCGTTCAGGAATTATATAGCAAAATCAGACAAATGACCATTTGTGGTGTGTCTGAATCGTTAGAGCCTGCGTTGTCATAATGTTTTTTTTTTTCTGATTTTAAAATTATAGTTACTCTCTAAGAGAAAGAAGAAGGGAAGCTGTTTTGCTCAACTCTCGACGTTTTGCAAAACGAACAAATGTCCTGTAGCATCATATATTGCTGAACAGGTTCAGGTGTTCGATTGTACCCTCAACCGGGAGTACCGTAAGAGAAATATAGCATCAAGTAGCATGGGGTAGGTCGTGACGTGTGACTTTTAGGTGAGGACAGGACCACAGAACTAAAGTCTTAACAGACGAACCCACAAGAACTGTATGAAGATACTGCTAGGTTGAACTCATTAAGCTTAGCCTTAAAGTTACCGTAGCCAGTCAAACATTTACTAACTCGAAAATTTAAGAAGAACTAGCTACGACTTAGCTTGACTTTAACAGCCGTAAAAAATTTAAGATCATTTAAGATCGATAATTAGCCCTTTGGGAGGAATCTTATCTCAGCTGGATTTTAAGGTCGTGCGGAAGTACACTAGTATAATAATTGATTGACATGTATAGTCTAATCACGGGTTAGACCGTTAGCCTTTCTAGGGGATATGCCTCTTAGCGATAAGAACTAAAGACAGTCAAGCCGAGTTTTAGCATTGCTTTCAGACATTGCTAATACGTTTTTACTATGCAATTTTACGCACTGTCCCGACCTTCCGTTAACCAGCGTCAGTCGGAATCCAATGAAGGTCACCCATTCGAATACTATCACCGTTTAATAGCCGTTAATTAGACAATCGTAATGATTCTTTGGTACTATAAATCCTTATGGATTTCAACTTCGGTGATGAGATTCTTTCACCTTTTTTTATTCAGAGCCACGTTTATCTACTTTCTGATCATCAGTGCCTCTTATAGCATGGTGTCTATTCCGTAGATTCTAGAGCGTCAAAGCAGGAATTTATGTTCTATAAAATGTTCATTATTTGCATTACAAGCTTAAAGCTTTCTACGTCTGGACTTTTCAAAAAAGCATATTGTATTCTTGACTTCTTTTGCTCTCTGCGTTTATCTTCAGTTCAGATTAGCGATGAGAACGACATCTTCAACAGTAGCGCGCAGTTAACGTCCGTATAAGAACACTGCAATAGTCAAAATAGAGCTGAGTTTATAGGAAAAGTTTTCGATGCTCAAAGGAGTGAGACAGGACCGCATACTCTCCTCAGACCTATTCATCTAATACGGGGAGTATCATGAGAAAAGCTCCTGAAAATTGGGAAGGCGGATTTAAAATAGAGGGAAAAAATCAAATCTTAGATATGCCGGACAATGACATTCATAGCCACCAACAACGAAGAAGAAATGTGTCGATCTGCTCCAAAAAAAAGTTGTCTGTGAAAATAAAAACTGGGATCAGGATCCAACATTACTGAAACCAAGCTGATGATCAAATCGGTAGATATATGATAAACTATCCGTCTGACCAATCTACCGTATTTGGAAGGGGTTGAAGAGGCCCTATTTTATCTCCGGATCTCTACTTCCGGGTAACAGAAATTGTGAGCTAGAAATACGGGCGAATAGGGATGGCTAAAAATGCGATATCAAAGCTATCAACGATTTGGAAAAATAGGGGGAAATTCAAAAAGACAAAAAAACGTTTAGTGCAGAGTCTGGTATTCTCAATTTTTAATCACTGCGTAGAAACCTGGACCATAAAGGAAAATATGAAAAAGAAAATAGACGCCTTGAAAATTGAAATGTGATGCTGGTGACGTCTGTTGAGAATACCATCGACCGCTAAATGCACAAACGTGACTGTCCTAAAAGAAATGGGGAACTACAAAGAAGATCGACTTTCGAACATATATCTCAAAAGGATTCTTCGATCCTTTGGGCATCTCGTCAGAAGAAACGATAGCCTGAAGAAGCTCGTCGCGCTTGGAATCGTACAAGGACGCAGAGGAAGGGGCAGGGCGCCACAGGCTCCACAGTAGTAGATGCAATGCGGGATGGAGAATACAGAGAATCTTGGAGAGACAAAATCAAGAATTTTCGGAACAAGAATAATCACGATCCTCAGAAATGAGGGTGCCGACTAAAGATTTATTTTTTCCTATTGGAATTTCCTAATTATTCGGCGCCTGTGTGCGCCGCACAATCTGGCCATATGGACAGCGCGCACCTGATCATCAGTGAAATAGTGTTTAACACCATTCTGCATAGTTTCATATACTAAACCCATTGATTTTATACGATTATTAAAATTATTACAATTTATTTAATTATTATATGAGTAAATTTCCGACAATAATGCGATATTAATAACAGCTTTCCTTATCAGAAGAGCACATGTAATGCATACATAAAATTTTATATGATAAAATATTCATATTCTCACGATTCGAACCGGTATATACCATAAAGCGCGATGACGCTGATCATCAGATAGCGCAGCCGGCCACGGATCCTCGCCTTAATGCTTGTACATATCAATTAAAACCTAATTGCAGGGAAAGTCTATATGTGTACTAAATTATAGAAATAATTTATACACACATGTATTGCACCGGGAGAGAAAGTCCAATAACACTTATGGCCAAATTCGCCGATCGCCATTATATAAATATGCATTGGAGAAATAAATAGTGAGAGAGAAAAAAAATTACGCCGTATGTGGTACAGGTTTTCAAAAATCTGTGACAAAAAAAAAGATTCGCGACAAAATGAAAACCGGAAGGAAACTGTGTGTAATCGACAACGCCATGCAAATATATGCAAATGTCCAAACACGTGCTGCGTCGCTCTCAATATTAATCGGCCTCGTATAATTTACTATCAAAATCGTCATAAAAAAATACTAACATACGAAGCAATTTTATTATTTAAAATTATTTTATTGGCATACGAAATAAGCTCGAGATTGGCAAAGTATCCGATCTATATTATTTATCGGTTGCATCGATTACTTTAGTGATAAAACCGTTTATTATCTCAATAAATAGCGAAAAAGCGGTGTCATAAACGTGCAGACATGGCATTTACGATTTTGAACGCGGGCAACACTGTTGCGCATTATTAATTCAGCCATCGTTTCACAAATATATTCAAATTATATCGTGCACATGCAAAATTTTTGTATTTAATTGCGTTTTGTCGTAAATCGCCGTGTTAAGTATGGCAAAACGACGAGTTGACGTTTCGCAAGTGGGTCAAATTCGAAATGCAACGTATTTTTGAGAAGCCGAAATAAGGTCGTGCGATAATGGGGCGTATGGAAAAGTGATAAGATCCACAGTTTAAAACTAATAATAAATAGTGGCTGCTTATCTTTTTTTTTTTTAATTTAGGCCCAACCGCCATTACGATGTTTCTTATTGTATTGTGTTGTATTCCGTATCCAGCGGGTCTTCGTACGAAGATGATAATTTGATTATACGCAGAGGCGATGGAAAACGTTGATGGATGTGTATTTGTTTGCTTGTTAACATTTGTATGTGGTTTCGGAGAAAAAAATTCAATACACTGTCACGCTTTCGACTTGGAGCTCGGTAAGTGCTATGTATTGAAAATATCTGCTTCGTGAAGATTACAACAAATTATTATTAAGTACGCCGAGTATTTTATATAAATAAAACATGTCACAAACTATTTGTATTTGTATAAAAATCGGCTGCTGCCATGCGCGCGATTTTTTTTCTCGCTCGCATTCGGTACGATGCGAGTGAAATGTGCGATTAACACGTGCGGCGAGAACTCTGCGGTAAGACAACGCCGTTGATTAAAAAATACAAAATATCGACCAAATTATGAAGCATATCATCGAGTTTCATAGATTCTACGGAGCTATGAGGAGTCAGGCCGCTATCCAGGCCAATTCAGTGACGTGCAGATTGAAAATTAAATACGAATTGGCCCTAACCTCGTCTGATTATTATTGTTACAATCCACACGTGACAGCTCGGCTCCCGGGCTTATGGCTGGCGACCTGACCCGTATTCGAAGAACCAAGATAACCTGGAGAACGTCTGTCACAGTCATGACATCATGGTTGAGACGGAGGTGTCCTCCAGGTGGCAAAGACCCGCTTCAAGGTTTTTAGGCCACTTAAATAAATAAATAAATAAAAATACTCGGAGTGTATCCATATAGCTTTGAGCTTACAAGATATTGATGAAGAATTCATCAATATCTTAACACGTTGAGGTCCGGAGGACTCGAAAACGCGTCCTCGCGGGCCAACGTATAAGTACGGGGGACGCCTTTTTGAGTCCTCGTTGGCGCTGATGTTAAACCAAAATCATTTTTATTTCATACATATGATATTTGATACGCAGACCACACTTTGAGAAGTTTTGAACTATTATTTTTTTTACATAGAGATAACCTTTCTGAACACAACATAAAAAAATATTGACGTAACTTAAATGGTATCAGAGTTACATCGATTTAACTGAAGTACTTAACTTTTGCTATTTTTTTCGCGAAATCGCCCGGCCTAACGCAAAACTCGGCACGGAACCCAGCGGACCGGAATGTGTTAACATGAAATGTTTGAGGTCTCTGATAGACCCCCTTTGGATGATTCGGTTGTTTTCGAGCCGCCGTAAGAGATTTATTCTTTCGACATTGTTTTTTTTCATATCTTTCTAGAATCTAGATATACTCCTCTCATATTAATTAATGCTGGGCCTTTCTGATTGGTTGATATATTGGATCCAGATTATGATGGTTTTCTCTGTGTGCCCTCTTTGTATTTTTTAGTGCAATAATATTTTTGTTTATATTTATTTAAATAAAATTAGCGCATTTTAAAAAATCATATTTATTTAACCCTTCTACATTTTTGTATTTTGCTCGATAACACCTTACAACATCTTGACTTGAAATGCTTGGGGTATCTGAAATACCCCCTTCAGACGACGCGGTTGTTTTCGAGCCGCTGTGACGGATGGGTTAAGAAAAAAAATATTTTCACTACAATTTATATCAGTGTTGATGAAAGAATGCATCATTGTTTTAAATTTTTCATCTAAAGAGATCACACTGTTGACGCTCTACAAATATTATATTTTAGTCATAGTATCCATCCTAATAATATTTGAAAAACTAAGATAATAGGATCCAGAGCAGGGAATTTCATTATTTTATTCTTCATGGCAAAGTTTAATATATACAGTGGAACCCCCAATTACACTACTCCTAATTACGCGCTGAGTTGAAATATTCGCCACAAATCCCCCAATTGCACGGTCGCATTCACATACAGTCAAACGTTGGCTAGCGTCTGTGTATTCAACACGTGCCAGGCTATACGCACACAGCCGGACGGCTTCACTCCCCCAATTACACGACTCCAAATTACACGGTCCCGATTTTAGTGTTAATGGGGGTTTAACTGTATCCATAGATAAAAAAGCGCGAGAAGATGACCTTTTTTTAACATTGAGGTGATAAAAACAAAACCAAAATAAAAAAAAACGCTATTACGCTGGTATGATTAATTATTTTAACACTGAAAATATTTTTATGTACAAATTATTTGATTTATTTTTGAAAAAATACGTGATGACCTCAAATAATGAAACCGATTTTTCCTATTTATATGGCTGTTATATTTCTTTTTTACTTGAGAGGGCTGAAAAAATTCAGACGAAAAAAGCTCAAAGCTAGAATAGTAGCTCAAAGCAGTGCCGGGTAATAGAAAGATGTCCTGTAAATTAAATGGAGAGATATATAAAGAGGTCAAACTTTAGGCGAATGAGTAAACGCTTCATACTACGAGGATGAGTTTGCTAAGATGATATATAACATAATCAACCTTCATATAGTTCACGGATAGTGACCACGCTATAAAAAAACTAGCCATATAGAAGACTAGGGGCATACAACATTTGGGATTAGGTTATTTAATTGTACTTAGTATTTAGAAGAATATCACACATCAACGGTATTGATATGTATATAGGAACAAAGTCTACTGCATATCCATCTTGAGCAGACGCTGGTATGTACATGAACCGCAGAAGAAGCTAAACGTTATACTAAAAATAACGTTCTAGAAGAATATGATGAAGACTACTTTGAAGAGGAATAAATTAATTAAGATTTTTTTTCAAACCTCCTAGAGCGTGTCTACAAATTTGCATCAGTAGCGTGAATGTCAGAAAATCGAGAAGAAAAAGATGATATGATATAAATCTTCAAGCACGCGAGAATCTCCAATGAAAAACTGCTAGAGCAGAAAGTATCGATTACACGGCAGATGAACGGAGCTGTATTGGCCACATCTTGAACAGAGAACATAACTTTATTCCTAGACGAGTTTAAGATTGTGATCTTAGGCTTTAATATTAACCCAAGCAGATTTAGAGACGTATGATTAAATACTAAAACGATAGATTGATCTTGGCTCTCCGGGAACCTCTGCATTCCGCATCTTACATCGTAGCTACTACTACTAGCAGATGGGCGCTCTGCCCTATCCCCTGCGTCTTGTACATTTCCAAGCAAGACGAGCTTCTCCAGGCTATCGTTTCTTTTAGCGAGATAGACCAAGTGTCGAAGAATACTTATGAGACATGTAGTAGATAGTCGGTCATCTATATCGTTCTCCGTTTCTTTCAGTACATACGCATTTGTAGCTTTAGCATCACAAGACTAAATAGATTCTAAATTATCTTTTCTGGAAAGAAAGAAGCAGTATTCAGAACTGGGAGCTCCAAAATTGTTCCAGCTCGCCAAAAACAGGCAATTATATGGAGAAAAAACAAGAAGTAGAAGAAGAAATGAAGATCTTTCCAACGAGAGAAGCACACAGTTTAAGATTAATCAGACGGGCGACTTAAGGATCATCAACCCGACGCTGTGTTCCTCATCGATCACCCATACCAAGCATTGACCGCACCCAACGTCGATTAACTACAGTGATCATACGCGAACAGGTTCTGCCTACATTAAATGATGGGATGCTGTGACCACAAGAAGAAGAAGAGCTAGATATAAATTTGCACAATAACGGCATTGTATATAGGCTATATAAACAATGCTAGAAGTGGCTGCTTTCTCCCTGAGCGTGTGGGTGTTCCTCCAGTTCTATCCGTTGGCCGACGATAATAATAGCAAGGCGTACGAATAGCGGCGTATTTATGCGCAGAGATAGTGCGCAAGCGCAGAGGGCGAGCCGCCACAGCAGGTGTGAGAAAGATGAGAGATTTGTGATGCGTCCGCGGTGGAACGACTCGGCGGCAATCTTAAAATATGCATCGTGCCTCAACAAAATGCATCCGCAGCGGCCGCGGCTCGGGTTGCGATTATCTGCAAGAAACACTGCGACAATAAAAAACTGTTGTCAAATGAATTGTGCGGTCATAGCGCGCATTTGAAGCTCGAAGTCTCTTGTGGCACTAGTATAAGGTGACCATTTATTTTTCACCTCAAAACGGGACAATTACAAATTTTAGCATCTATTTAGCATTTATTTCTTAGTCATATATTTAAGTTAAAAGGTTGAGTATATACATAGTTTACTATAAAATATACAATGTATTATAACATTAACTAAATTATTACTAAAGAAGCGTTCTGCATCTACACTGTTAATTGTATGGCAAAATTACCAAATTCTACATGTTTAATTTTTGGGGCAAGTAAAAGCTAAAGAGTATCTGCTTTTACCTCACTTTTAACCCTTTAATCGCCCAGCCAATTATATGATTTTTTACCGTACGCCGTAAAAACATATCGCCATTCTAACAATCACATTGCCTTCAAAAGATGTTTCTGCATTAATTTTCATTTAAAAATATTATATTTATTCATAAATAAGTTCGTAGTAGCGTTTTCTGTGGCGCTGTTGGTTAGCCGGTTTCGCGTACCTGCACGCCGTGGCGTCTAAACGATTAATATTCGATACCTAATTGTGAAAAAAATGCAAATAACCCTCTTAACATCAGATCGTTGTTATTGATTAAACTAGTAAGTAACTTTTAAATAACAATAATGTTTCATTGATTTGGAAATTGCATTTCCTCTTTATTCCCCTTGACTGATCCGTCACGGCGGCTCAAATCCAACAGCTCTGGCCGATGAGGTCTGAGGATGAGGTATTGAAAGAATCGATCCCTCATTCCGTGTTGTGAACCTAAAGCATCTCACAAGTGTACATGCGGATCGGGTGTAGTGTCACTCACGACCTTACTCGGTCCTCCATATTCGCTGGTTCATCAAGTCGTAGTTAACTACACATGGGGTGAGTTTGGTGTGTCCAAGCTAGAACCCTCTTTTCAGTTGTGTTTTTTCGCTCTTATGGACTTATTGACATTTCGGCGTCCTGAAGCTATGCCTGGGCAGGGGCGCACCGTCCATATGGCCAAATTGTGTGACGCACACAGGCGCCGGATAATTAAGGGCGCCAAGTGCGAAAAATTATAAAATAATTATTTATTAACATGAGTTACATTTCTCTCAAATTAATTAATGTCAGCATCATCATGATCATTTGCCAGCCACAAGGCTCTCACTCGCTGAGGGCATGAGCCCTACTAAACTCTCAAATGGCAGTTGAGACCAAAGGAACCTGATTCTCACACGTGACGTGGGGTCTCCTCTTTCGTGTCTAGGCGGGCCCCAAGTCGTCATGGTATGCGTTTTTTGTAAAGAGTATCCCTCTCTTAGTCATGTCTGGCATTGGACATATATCCTCTACCCTGTTGGTATCGAATTTTACCCTCTCGACTGTGTCCAGAAAAGTAGGAGGGGGTTTGTCTCTGTATTCGTTTATTCTCTTCTCTAAGGTGTTATCTGCTTATAACGAGTCACAAGTGACAAGTAGCGAGCGACCAGGGGCGCGCCGTCCATATGCCCAAATTGTGCGACGCACACAGGCGCCGGATAATTCGGGGCTCTAAGTGGGAAAAAATATAAAACAATTATTTATTAAAATGAATTACATTTCTTGGTTCATGGCATTCGAGGCCAAAGGAACCTGAGTTTCACACGTGACGTCAGGGCTCCCTTTTCGTGTCCATACCGCGGGGACCCGAGCCGTCTTGGTATGCTGTTTTTTGTAAAGAGTTTCCCTCTCTTGGTCATTGCCGGCATTGGACGTACATCCTCCACCCTGTTGGTATCGGATTTTACCCTCTCGACTGTATCCAGGCAAGTTGGAGGGGGTTTGCCTCCGTATTCGTTTTCCTCTTCTCTAAGGCGTTATCTGCTTTTAACGAGTCACAAGTGACAAGTAGTGAGCGACCACACACATACACAAAACGAGTCTCGAGTAGCAAGTCGCAAGTGATTATTAAATCTGTCGCGCAATAATAATCCTTTCATCATGGGAAAGCCTTCTTCAGAGATGGGTCCCCTAGAAAGAAGGAAGAAGAGCGAAAGTATCGAGGCTATCGGTCAGCGGATTAGGGTTTACCTTCCCAGGGCTTACTGGCTCTGTGGTGAGAAATATTATTAAATAATATATAACAATATAAATGTGTGCCGATTGTTCGTCTTTTCAAACACATCAGACGTACAGGGGCGTGAAGTTCTGCACACAGGCGCCGAACATAGTCGGCGTCTTACTGTGCCTGGTGACAACAGAACAGGCTAGCAAAAACGGGACAATTCCGTTCTGAAACGGGACGTATGGTCAACTTAATCATACCGCGCGTTTGAAGCTCGATATGCGCCTCCTACACACTCAAAAACATACGCAAAACACAAAAAACTAGTAGACTCAACTAATTAAATTATTCAATTCAGAAATCATCACCACACACATCCCACACATTGAGATCCACACGAAGATTAAATTCTACAATAAAATTCACACTACTACAATCAGGAAGCGCGGGGCCCAGACGAAATCCAATTCAAAGCATTAAAATTTCTTCCCTCCTAAAGGTATGCTGGCAATTTTAAAAATTTAATTCTTCATTTGCAATTATAATTTTATTTTCCCGCTTCTGCTGGAAAACCGCTAATATCATCCCTCATCCCAAACCCGACAAACCTCCTGACCACCTAGATAACTACCGCCCCATCAGTCCCCTTTCCTCTATGGGCAAACTTCTTGAAAAATAATTAGCGATAGACTATATAAATTAACTTCAGACATCTTTCAGCTTCTTCGCTTTTCGAAATTTTCTGGAAAAGGTCTTAATATAAAACATTCTTCAGGTGCAATTTTTTTAAATATCACTCGTGCTTGTGACCAAAGGTCTGGCGCGGCAGTCCCTGAATTTTAAACTCATCTCGGCTGGTTATCCTTCCATATATAAAATTGGATTCAATCATTTTTAAAAAAATCCCGATCCTTCAAAGTAAAGATTAGATTCTAGCTTCTCTCCATCCGTCCGGTTACGGCTGGAGTCCATCAGGATCAGATCTCTCTCACTCTTGTTCTCGATCTATGCAAGGTGATATCGACTCCAAGATAAAAATAATACCCTCTTGGCGCTTTGCATAGAGCGACACTACCATAATCAGCCGCAGTAAGAGGCCCCAACCTCCTTACATAAAACGATTTGCAGTTATATTTAAACAGAGCTTCCAAAGTGGTGCTTGACCATTGGGTCATTCAAATCAGCCCCTCTAAGACTACACAGGCAATATTTTTTTCATTAAAAGGAGAATATCAAATCCGCCAAATGTATTATTAAAGAAACTGCCCTTATTCCGTGATTCTGAAATAAAATTACCTCGGTCACTTTCGATAAAACTCTCTGGAGACCTCCGTAGAATATATTATTAAAAAATCAATATTTACAGCGCCTTCGTCCTCACCCCTTAGGTAAAACAGGTATCCTTTCAGCTCAAATTAAAATGCTTATTTATACTGCCATCCCATCCGTCACTCAAATATTATACGCTTCCCAAATCCTGAGGGCACGACGCATCCACATATAAACAGATTCAGCAGAAAATAAATATCCGCATACACCAAGAATTAGAAACGCACCTTGGTTTATTCAAAGAACACGAGGACATACACAAGACCGTCCTCCCTCTTATAAACCTTATAAAATATATGCCACTCCTTTTTTCAATATATTCCCATGATTCAAAATATAAAACCCATCCATCTCCTCCCCACTCTCTCGAATTTCTTGACCCTATATACTCCCAATCTGTATCATGCAATTCCCCATCACAAGACCATTTCAGATTCCTTCAAAAAAAAAAAAAGAGATAGCCAAATCATGAATTCAGATCTATTTTGCAAATTTAAGTTAAAATCATCTTCAACTTAGATTTAAAATAAATAAAACAAAGAAACTTTTGCTTTTAACAGCCCACTTTTTTGCTTTGTTCTCCTCTTATCTCCTTTTTTATTTTTTTTACAATTTCCTTTGGTGGATATAATACTCTTAATAGCTTCTTCTTGGCCTGTCTGGCTACACTTGGCTCATCAATCTTTATCTATTTTATAATATTTTGTAATGCTTTATTTCATGCTGTGTTTATTTTTTGTATTATTTGTTTTGTAGTTTTTTTTTGTATCTATTTCTATATTTATTTATTTTTTTTTCGCTTATGTTTTTTTTTTGAAGCTGTCCAACCACTCGAGCGCCAGCAGAAATCCTCTAATAGAATTACAATGCGAGTAGGCATTGTACCGGCGCTATAATAACTGCTAGCCACAGAGAGGGACAGCGAAAATTATAATTTTTTTTAACATGTATAAATTCTGTGAAACTCAGACCAATATATGAGACAAGAGAAAAATGGGCAGAGCTCAATCGTCTCGCACATTTTTGGCCATGATGATCGATATGCGCATGCGCGCACTGTCTCTTGTGACACTAGTATGGCTGCGCAAGGCCAGATTAAATATATACATATTAAAATTGTTAATATGCAGATCAAAGGGCTGATTTGCAAATTGGAACTAGTCTTAATGTGGCAACGTGGCCTTGGATTTAAATACGTTTTTACACAAACCAACAGTGTTAGATAATGATCGATATCCAATCAATGCACGGTCCATTAAAATTAATTGTACAAAAATCCTTGCCTCGTAATTGCCGGAGATTTTTTCGCCCGTCCGTATTTTTTGATACGGCCAATACATTTTTTCATCTTAAATATTTTTAATATTGTGATCCGCGTCCATCATTCGGAACAAAGGTGATGTGTTAAAAAATTTAAGCAATGTCTGGACATTACCAACGGAGCCGCTGCGCAGTTCACGATGTCGTTAAAGATGGATAAAAAAAAAGTGGTAATGTGCCAGACGGGTTGACCATCAATGATCAAACAGAGTCAAGTGCAAGAGACACAAAGAAACCCAACCGCAGCCAGCTCGGGTCGTTGTACAAATACGGACGATGGGGAAAACTTGCATGTTGAAATTCCAGATTTTTTACGCTGCGTTTAATTTATGCAAAACGATTCAAAGCCCGTGAAATGCGAAATTTGAGGGCTATTATATTTTTATTAAGTATTTAATTGCGAAAATATTTTACAGCCGACACGTCTGAGATTGAGTTCGCGGCCTCCAGTCCCTGGCCTTTGCAGGACCTTGTCTACAATATTTGAACAACCTGTCCATGTCCAATAAAGTCGACGAGTTGAAATTGCATTTCCTGCATTTACACAATAAATAGTAATAAACGAATTGGCGTCATGAGCATTTTCATGTGCGAAATAAATGACGCAGGCTTTCTCCGTCCATCAGACATCCCAATAGTGAAACTGTACATTGTACTGAAGAGATCCGTAAAAAAATGAGTAATGTCGTTTCAGAACACATATTAGCATTCATCGTATTGTACTTTCGTTTACGGTAACTAATATGGCGGCCAAAGAAATTGTTTTTAATATTTTAATGAATACAAAGCGTTTCATGCTCGATAGGTGTGACACGGTCATATATTTTTATTTTTTTCAATGGCGAAAAAAAATTGTAAAATAACCGAACGGAAGAGAGCCGAGAAAAAAAACCTTGAAAAGACCGACAACATAAAATATCAGGTTTTGAGAGGAGAAAGGTGACCCGAGTCCGCCAAAAAAGCCGATCGACCAAAGAATATTCATGCAGAGTTGTAATTTCGCAATGGACACATCAAACAAATTATCTAATATAAAATTCTAATTAATTGATCCGATGGAAACGAAATTTTTACAATCAATTAATTATTATTTATTCATAACTACATATTGTTGAGAATATCTTATCCGCCTTCAATAAACCGTGATAATAATTTACAAAAAAAATAAATCTATAGGCAGTATGAATAAAAGAGTAAAACAATTATCTGAGACAGTGATCAGTAATTTTATCTTTAAGATGTATACAGTAAAAAAAATCTGAATCATTTGAACCGAACCCTATTTTTTTTCATATTGTTAGCGAGATTCTGGAGAGACGAATGAATAATTACAGGAGTAGTCCCTATAAAATTCAAGACCATATCGACGCTGGAAAGCAATTTTACTGTATCTCAAAAATTAGTCAAAATATGATTCAAAATGCTAATAATTCTTCAGCTAGAAGTAGTAAAACCGTAGTTTAGGTCATTTTACACAATTTATCGCACATTTAATGGAAAAACTTCCGTGGCGGATTAATTTCACGCACTTTTCACTAATATTTTGTAGATATAGACTATTTTCAATTTATCTAATAGATTTGTCTTGGACATAAAGATAAATTCAACGGGATAAAATTACAACAACTACAAAATCAATGATTTTGGTTCCCCCCAATAAAAACACAGTTTCTATGCTTTCAATATATTGAAAATTTTATAAGATATTTCATAAAAATGATCAAAAACGGTTAGTAGGGAGTTGGAATTATCGACTATCATTCCTAAATATTTCTAACTATTGCATTCATTTTTCAAGAAGTCAATCATATGCTTATATTGAAAGCAACGTTCTTAAAATATTCAGTGGGTTTGGTTTATCTGCAAAACGAAACGATCAACTAAATAAAATGTGAATTTCTCAATATTAAGCGGAAAGACATATTACGTCATGTAATGACGAGATGAATCTCTTCTAGCAGTTATCGAATAGATACCGTAAAAGCTTATTTTCAATCGATATAATTTAGAAGTTTTCAAAGTCAATGTTACATATTTCATCTCCACTAATATATGATGAACTACGGCCAATCACTTATATTGTTAAATATTATTTAATGTAGATTTTAAGAAATATAATCCATTTTAATAAAGTATATTATATGGCGCCTGTGTGCGCCGCACAATCTGGCCATATAGACGGCGCGCCCCTGATCGTCATTAATATGAATCTTGAGAATATTAGAAAACAAAATATATTTATATATACAAAAACATTTTAATACATGTCGCTAATATAGTAATAACTAACGTTTTTTTAATACAGTTTATTATGGAGCTTACGTCTCTTTCGTTTCTATCGGTAATCTAACGTTACCGTTGGATTTCTGCGCGGGTTCGGTGGAATAACGTGGTTTCAAGTGTCAATGGAAAGGCACTCGTCGTAATTTCGGTAAAAAGCGACGAACAAGGGTTATAGAATGCTCAGATAATTTGATTTATTTATTTATTTGACTCTCATGGTTGGGTGGCATAACAGAAACTTTAAAGCGCCACTCATCCCCTAGTGCAGTGATGTCCAACACGCGGCCCAGTTTGTTTTGTTTGCGGACCTATTGGAGTTTTCAGCCTTCTACAAATATTAATTTCATTTGCGAAAGGACTAATTTTATTTGCAAAAAGATTAATTTCATTTGCAAAAGGATGAATTTCATTTGCAAAAGGGTTAAATAGACATGCAAAAGGTTGTAGACTGCATTTGAATAAAATAGTGCAAACACAAAATAATAAATTTACGACTCCTATTTAAAATATTTGTATATCATTTAGCTCTAAATTTTAAAATCATAAAAGGGTGGAACTACCTGTGGGATTGAATTACATACGACATTAATTAATAAATTGTTTTTTATGCGGCCCACTAACGATTTTTGTTGGACAACACTGCCCTAGTGTCATAAATAATTCCCAGAATACATCGTTTTTGGCCGGAGGATTAACCTATCCGGGTACTATTTTAACTCAGTCGCGGTTAACTTACATTATCGTAATAATATGTATGTTACCTACGATCCACTGGTTAATTAATAAACAGAAGAAGCTGAGAAACATCGAGAATTTCATTAAGTTACTAATAAATAACGAATAAAAGAAGACCAGAAGAGGATAATGGAATAACGTGGCTAGCCACCAACGGATAAGAAATGGGCGATCTGCTCAAAACAGTTATCTGTGAAAGTAAAAAACTAGGACTCGAGATCAACAATACTAAAACCAAGCTGATGATCGTCGACAGGAGTAATCAGCTATCCAGATATGTTAATCTTACGCATCTGGAGAGTGTTAAAGAATATCTTTATCTCGGATCACTACTTACGAGTAACGGAAATTGTGAGCCAGAGATTATAAGGCGAATAAGGATGGCTAAAAATGCGATGTCAAAGCTATCAACGATATGGAAAATAGGGGGATATCCAAAAAGAGTCTGGTATTCTCAATTTTTAATTACGGCGTAGAAACCTGGACCATAAAGTAAAATATGAAAAGAAAATTGACGCCTTTGAAATGTGGTGCTGACGACGTCTGCTGAGAATGCATGGACCGCTAAACGCACAAACGTGTCTGTCCTAAAAGAAATGGGGAACTACAATGAAGACCGACTTTCGACCATATGCCTCAAATTCTGGGATTCTCGCCAGAAGTAACGATAGCTTGAAGAAGCTCGTCGCGCTTGGAAACGTACAAAGACGCAGAGGAAGGGCAGGGTGCCATAGGCTCCACCGTATTAGATGCGATGCGGGATGGAGAATGCATAGAATTCTGGAGAAACAAAATGAAGAATTTTCGGAACAAGAATAATCACGATCCTCAGACATGAGGGTGCCGACTAAAGAAGATTTTTTTTTCCTATTTGTATTTCCTAATTATCCGGCGCATGTGTGTGCCGCACAATATGGCCATATGGATCCCCTGATCATCAGTGAAATAGTGTTTAACACCATTCTGCATAGTTTCATAAACTAAACCCGTTGATTTTATACCATTATTAAAATTAACAAAATTTTGAGAAAATTATCAAAGCTTGAAAAAAAAGAAGATGAATTTAATACTGTAAAATACAACTTTTGTTAGTTACCACCTTATTCGCGGCATGTATTCATTTAATTATATAATATAATATTTTTCTCGTATAAACCAAGAATCACTTAAGAAAAATCAGGTCACACATTTAGCATAGATCAAAGAAGAAAGGCATTGGATGATAGAATTTATACGATAATAATATAGCTGATGTACATTACGATCAGTCAGAAATGATTGAGAATCTCTGGCCAAATTTAAACATTATTATTTGTATAGATCCGATGACTTTTTTTAGTTATTCCTGAATCATGTCAACAAAAATACTAATTAATACGATTCTTTTTTAGATGAATCTTTGATTTAAAACGCTTTTTACATGCAATCCTTCTTAGAAGTATGTTAAAAATTTTATCGAGACATAATTTTTTAATCATCAGCTCGGTATTAGCGGCCAGAGTGGTGGCTCTCCTTATTAAACCGAATGAGTGGCAGATTCTGCGGGTTTGCCGTCTGCCCTCGCGTCGACTTCTCCGCGGAAGTCGACGGCGGCCATCTTTGATTCGACCCGTCGATAATTGCCGGCTTTTATTGAGCTCAAAACAAATTATTGTTATTACGCATTATTACATTTTGTTATATTTATATAACAATTACGATCCTCTCGCGCCGACAATGGCCGAGCTCTTCGCGCCCATGCTGTTTCATTATCGCGCTGCCATTATTTGCGTTCACCGGCACAACAATGAATCCAAGAAAAAAACCAACAGGTAGTTCTAAATCTAATATATCAGCAGGAAAAAAATATTGAAATATTTTAAGTGGTTCCCTGCACTTTCATATTCAACAATCGATGATATCGATGATGCTTTGACAATCTGATGCATATCACGTGTCATGGTGTTAATTTCTCTTTCATGTCTAGTAACCCTTCAACTCGGCATTGTACTTGAGTGGCCAAAATGCGTTGTAATTGAATGGCATTCGATGTAAAAAAAAAATCCAGGAGATCAAAGGAGTCTGGGCCGAATATCAAACGGATGAAAGAAATCAAGATGATATATGAGGTGATTTGCTAGACAGGGCAGTGCTGGCGTATTGAAGAGGCAAGTGGATGTTCACGATGATGATGATGATGATGATGTAATGCACAATTTTATGATAAACACACAAAAGAGCCGAGAAAAAAAACCGCCGAGCCCTCGAAACACACTTCGCCATCGAAGTATCGATACCGAGCGCGTAAAAAAAATCCGAGATTTATTATTTTATTGCGATGCTGCGTGTGGTCGTCGAGCAAATCCAACAGCAATATTTTAACAGAACGATAATTAATTTTGCATAAATAAACGACGATATTTTTCGCAATTTAAAATCGAATGATATCATTGTTAATTTAATAATAAAATTACATCACGAGATTCGTCGCTCGTCTGCGATTATGATTAAATTCTATAATGGATTTCAGTGTGAAAATTTGAATAATTTCACTTTCTTTTCCACAATACCTGTTTATTCGATTCGATTGTAAAAATTTTAATAATATTTTCTTCTCGATTTAATAACAAGCCATTCCGATGATAATTTGCGTCATCGATTGATGATTTATTGAAGCGTTTTTTATATAAATCATATGTATTGCGAAACGATGATTTCATGGATGAGAATGTGAGATGATTATTGGCTGGAAAAATCAAATCGTATGTTTTTCTTTGCATAAAAAAATATATCGTTCAGCAAATATTATTTTGAATAATAATATGGAATTACGAAACGCGATTTTAATTCTGCATAATCAATTTTATTATTGCTATCATAACAATACAATCATTGTCATGGATTTGAGATGATATTCTTTGGAAAAAAAGTCATTAAAACAGCGACACTGTTTCAGATATAATGGTCATCCTCATTATAATTTCAATCAAATATGGCCTGATTCCGTATAATGATAATTGCATTGACCGTTTGTTTTAGAAAAATTATATAATAACTCAAACGACATAAATTCTGATTTATTTAAAAAAATATATATAAAAGATTGAACACACCTGACGTTGTACCTGTTGAAAGTTAAGCTCGTATCTGTCTACCTGAGATATTGTCGACCCTTCGCATTATTCTATTTTTTTATAAGGGCAACACTATCTTTATTGTCTATTGAAATCAAGAATTTATCACACGTGACAGAATGAATTAGAAAAAGAGGAAGTAATAAAAATACTCACGTTTAATAAAAATATGATGATTTCCACTGATGTACGATTCTTATATGATAAATATAATCAGAAGCACATTTTATTTAATAAAAATGTTCACAATCACTGCAATTAAAAAATAATATTACGATTAAACATAATATAAGATATGTTTTATCGTAATCTATAGTGTTTTAGTTTATTATTTATTATTAATCCGATACTCTGAAAATGTCAGCTTCGGCCGTTAATTTTATTCAAAGTGCGAAAAGGTTTCGCCGCTCACTTGCAACACAGCGCCACTATGACATTTCGCGCATGCGCACAATACACGAAAACCGAAATGTATCGGTGTCGCAAATTATTCACAGCAATTACGAATCGATTACCCGTGTCAGTAATTTGTGAATTGCATCGATCTGCAGTCGGATAATGCAATGTTGTCACTCGGAAACTCGATCGGAGGGTCGTGCGGACACGACGATAGACCAGCGAGCCTCGGCGGCCGAAGGCACACTGGCGGATTCCGATCGGAGAGCGTTCAGCGCGCGGTATCGATGCCGCGGCATCGATACCGCGCGCTGAACGTGGCGCATTGTAACACCTGGCGCGCGCTAGGAAAATTGAAAAATGTATCGATTTTCGATGCGTTTTGAATGAGAATTTGTATTGTATGTGTCCGTGAATCTGAAAAGATCGTAATCAGATGATGCAAAGTCCAGCTATTATTTAAAATCATATTTTTAATCTTGATATAATATTGGGTCTACCGGAAAGTTCTGTCCGTTCTGTCCAAACATACAAAATAATAATCTTTTCGTACCTTGAATAAACTTAAAAAATGCCTTATCCATAGGGGCGAAAAATTGAACAAGTGCTTGTCTGATTTCTTCTTCGTTTTTGAATTTTTGAAGGACAGAAACAAGTTATAATCGTAGGGAGTATGATGGATGCGAAAGAATTTCCCTGCCTAGCTCTGCGAGTTTCTGACAAGACCCCAAAGCAGTATATAGCCTAGCATTATCATGAAGCAGTATAATGTCCGTCCTATTGAACATCGCCGGCCTCTTTTCTTAGAGTGCTGATTTAAATTGATCCAATTGCTGAGAGTACCTCTCCGAATTAAGCATTTCGTTCGGTTTCAACAGCTCAAAATGTATCGATCCTCGAATGTCCCACCATATACACAACATTCTCTTATTCAAGCTTAACTTCGGTTTAGAGGTGGAGGGGGCAGATTTTCCGGATTCACAATATGCTCTTCTCCCTACGATGTTTTCATAGATAATCCAATTTTCATCTCCAGTTATCATCCGGTCCAAGAAGGGTTCGATTTTGTTTCGTGCAAGCAGAGATGTGCATATGATGACTCGATCATTTAAATTCTTCTTACTTAACTCATGTGGTATCCATCTTGAATATTTCCACACCAATCCTAGTTTCTGAATATGGTCCAAAATGGTTTCTTGAGCTGAATCAAGCCTTTCTGTAATCTCCAATGTTGGCAAAAAAGAAATTTGCTCTAACATGATATTGCCAGAACTTTCCGGCTGACCCAATATATAGGGCGTTTAAAAATCATTGCTTTTCTCACAGGGAGACAAATTTCTTTTACATATTATTATTTATTTGAACATTTTCCAGAGAAACTTACAGCCGATATATAGTTAGCAATAGGCTAATTACAAGTTTCTACAGATAACAACAAGAATAATATGAAAAATTAAGAGTTAAGAAACAAAAAAAGACTTTCGGTTGACCGTGAAATATAAGAGTGTGACAGAACCTCCAGAATTAACTCCTGTTTTTTTTCCTGGTCATTCTTGCTTTATGAGGGCGTCTATTACCGTGGTGAAGAAATATTAGCTTTCTGTTAACCTAGCCTTGCCGATGGGGTCTATTTGGGATCCCAAGTATTTGATTTTTAACGTATACTATTTAAAAAAAAATTCAAGTAAAAATAAATAAATATTATAAATAATCATTGACTTTTATTCTCCGCAATTTCTCATAAAAAAAACAACAATATTCGCTTCTGTGGCCACAGGCGCGATGTTTTCACTCGCTCGCATCCGGTACCATATGCCGACTGCGAGTTAAACCTATAATAATGACACTTGCCGCGAGAATTAGAAGTCAGTCTACCGACTGCGTGTCCTCAGTCTGCGGCGGGACCTCGCCTAGTGCGATTGTCATTTACGCGTCATATTGATTAGTAGAAACAACCAAAATATCAACTAAATTTTGAAATATATCATGAATATCTATATTTTTCTTAGAATAATTCTTTTTTTTAAAAAAAAAGTCAATATATATTGATGAAGATTTCAATCGAAATGCTTGGGGGTCTATTATCCATTATAAATATACCCCCCTCGGAAGATGCGGTTGGTTTTAAGCCGCCGTGACGGATCGAGTAAACAAAATTGGACGTTTAATCTTCAAGAGGACCTTGAAGATTTGAGTTTCTACGATAATTTATCGAGGATTGGTCTCGACCAGGGATCTCAGTATGTCATCATCAATTTTAGAAAGTTTTGGTCGAAAAGAGGAGCATATAATATCTGATGTGTCCTTCGTCAATTTCTAGTTTCGACATTTTATCCTTGACAATAATATAAATTTAATTACTCATAAATAATGCTAAAGAATAGTTCTAAGCATAAAAATCCGAACATACTGTCTGGAGACAAACTGCTCTCGAACATTCAGTTATAAAATACGCGATTTCTTTCAGGCCCCACTAATATTATAATTGCGGTCACACATTGCGGTCCGGAGGACTCGAAAACGCGTCCTAGCGGGCCAACGTAGAAGTACGGGCGACGCGTTTTCGAGTCCTCGTTGGCGCTGATGTTTACGAGGTGTTATTATAGTACACGAATACGCAGACCAGACTTTGAGAAGTTTTGAACTAATATTATTTTATTTACATAGAGATAACCTTTCTGAACACAACAAAAAAAATATTGATGTAACTTAAATGGTATCAGAGTTACATTGATTCAACTGAGGTACTTAACTTTTGCTATTTTTTTCGCGAAATCGCCCGGCCCAACGCAAAACTCGGCGCGGAACCCAGCGGACCGGAACGTGTTAACCGAGGGCTTCAAGTTTTCAATTCCTTCCTCATAAAATTTGGCGGGTTTGGATAGAAATAAAATATCGATAATATTATCTTTCAATGTATGTAAGTAGATGATGAAGTGACATTATTTGGCTCATTTTTCAAAGAAAATCTCTATGAATATCTATTTTTTCTCAGTCATTGGATATCTTATTTCAACTCAGTTGCAAGTTTGTCAAGAATTGTGTAAAGGTTCTGATACGAAGTTTATCTCTGGCATTCAGATATGCTTTTGGTGTATTTTTTTTTATCATTGGTAATATTTCCTATGAATCGTTTTCATATTTTTGCACGGTTGTTTAGCCAATGAACATGTTTTTAGTTGAAATTCTCATTTTGTAGAACTTCCAGGACACCTAAAAACTCTACAGTATTTTTACTCGGAAATCAATTCCATGTTTCTTCCATTCAATATTACCTACTTCTTACAGTCACTAAGTTTTAATAGTATATTATTGTTAAATAAAAAATATATTTTATAAATGTTTTTTTACATACTTTCTAATATTCAACATTTGCACACAGTGGCGCGC
The DNA here is from genome assembly GCA_022495035.1 of Philopotamus ludificatus. Classification (NCBI taxonomy): domain Eukaryota; kingdom Metazoa; phylum Arthropoda; class Insecta; order Trichoptera; family Philopotamidae; genus Philopotamus; species Philopotamus ludificatus. The sequence goes on along the minus strand of JAGXCT010033527.1, from coordinate 38,211 downwards.
TGTCTATATGGGCAGATTGTGCGGCGCACACAGTCGCCTAGAGGGGAAAAATTTTAAATACTAATTCATTACAATGAATTACAATGTCCTAAGTCTTTTTCAGTTCTGCATACAGGCGCCGAACACTGTCAGGGCGCCACTGTTCGCACACATTTTCAGGAACCAATTTCATGCGAAAGTAGAGGGTCGCCTATTTTCAGAAGTCCGATTATCACATTTTTTTTTATTATAATTAAGCTTTTTTTCACAGTGTTATAACAAAACCTAACAATAGATATAAAAATATCACAAAGGACACAAAAT
>JAGXCT010033527.1:11451-30708 GCA_022495035.1 Philopotamus ludificatus | reverse complement strand
TTAACCAGAACAGATCGTTTTTTTAGTAACTCCACTTTTAATCTTTCTAATTGGATATAGTATAACTGTCTGACCAGGTTTTAATAATTCATAATGAATTATACTCGAAATATCCCACCAAACACATTTTTCAATGATAATGTTGGCCGAGGAGTAGGCACATGTACCTCTTTTGAAGATAACCATTGTTTTTTTCTTCTGGTATTACTGTAAAAGACCCATTTCTCATCCCCAGTAATAATAATTTTTCTGAGAAATGGATCTGTTTTGTGTCTGGACAATAAAGATGCACAGATTGTCGGGGAGAGATCGTGCGGTACCCAAATTCCTTGCCTGTTTTTTTCCCTCAACCTTTTCAAATGATCTTGCACAGTTGTTATTGGATAGCCGAGGTGATTATCAATTCCTTCACTGTTTTACGCGGTTCAGGCGTCATCTTCGATTTTGAGAGGTCTTCCTGTTTTTGGTTTGTTCTTTAACTCCCTATCACCACTTTTGAACTTTTTAAACCAAGTACTTTCACAGTTTCAAGACGTCTCCATAAATATCGCAGATGGTCTGTGTAGCTTCTTTCTGATTGATTTTAAAGTGACGCACCAGAAAAAATTAATACATGTTTAATATTTTTTTGTTATTAGCCAACACTTTGGGTGGATTAAGAAGATCTGAAACGGCAACGGAAGATATGTTTATCAGAAAATTCATGGTCGGCACGTGGCACGATCTGGTATTATCCGAAGTTATAATAAAGAGGCAATACAATCACATACGAATCGCAGCAATCATCCGCCGAGGCTTGATACCGTCGAAAATGTACTTCCTGATCGGATACACGGAGGAATTGTTATCCAACTGGTTGCAGTGTCCAGTCTCGTTAGAATTACAAACGACAAATATGAAAACGGACGTCGTATTCAAATACATTTAATATATATATATTTAAGGTTAGAGTAGATTGTCCGTCATCGGATTAAATATAGGAGAGAATAAATAAAAATGCATAAAAAAACTTTCATCCAAGTATTTTATTTCTTTCATTTATAAGATGTAAGTATACACAATGGTTACAAACATATTATTGACACATGAGCGCGCGAAAATCCTTATATATAAAACAATAATTGTGACAGGATAACAATGGGTTTGTGAATAAATTAACGACGCAGATTATTTTGTGCGTTCTCGTTTCGTCGACACAATGTTATCTTAACGTCATAAATCATCTGTCTGGACTTATAAATAATCACACCGTCGGTTATTATTTTTTCGGACAAACTATAAAATTTGTGGCATGACAAAATTTTCACTTAAAGCTACGTAAATTGTTTTGAGATTTTTGACGACGAAAAATGTATAATATATCCACGACACGTTTAATTTTTTTGTACAGTCGGCCAGACACCTTTGCAACGTGTAAACACTTTGTACTTTTGGTAAATAAATATATTATTCACTAAAGACGACAGACACTTGTTATAAAATTCGATTAAAAAGGATTCTTTATTTAATTCACTTATAACTCTTTTTAAAATTTATCATGATGCATGTTCAGGTATTAACGTATATTGTCTTTATCACAGTGACATAAGCATATTCTCCCCTCACAATATATAATTAATTACAATGGGCGGAAGTGAGAGTTTCCATCATAAATCACATTCAATTTCACATATATAATATAATACACATTGTTTTTGAGATACTTAATTAAGCCTCCGGGATATATTATAGATCGTGATCCACCAACAAATACATTATGTTTATAAGTCAACATCGAGCGTATATTATCGCGGCTCGACTTAATCATACGCACATATTTAACCGCGATTATTACGATTAAATATGAGCGCGATATATATATAACAATAACAATCGGATGTCTGGTCGACGATATATAACACAAATAAACGAATTTTCTTACACATCTTTTGAGCTTTTCGCAATAAGTGTCTTAAGCTATTTCATTTCATTCTATCAATGCCTAAAATGATGAATTATTTGATATATTTTTATTAAAAAATATATATATTTATCTCGTTTTTATAAAAAAGATTTTTAAAATATTTAACTACGTAGAAATAAATAGATAGAGAAATATGTTCACCCTGCATTTAAAAGTTTGATCTGCGTCGATTCACGTGATTGAAGCATTCGATAATATACATCGATGAATAAAATAATAAAAAAACGACGTAAAATTTAATACGTAAAAAGATTAATGAATTTAATATTTGTACTACGCGACGTTTTTCGCAGTCCGATCAATCAAAGTTAAATTTAAATATCTATCTTACATAAACATATCAAAAATAGATGCGTCGTCGTATTCCCGCGACGTGGTAAATTTACTACGAAAAAAATCAACGCAAAACGGGATGAAATATATTCGTTATTAATTTAATCGATTTATCCTATTCTAGCGGATGTTATGAATACGAATAGCTTCTTAACACGTAACGTTACTTTTTAACGATCAAAACGCAGACTTATCCAAAAAAAAAATAATAATAACTTCGCTTATTTCAACGGGATAGATTTGTGATATCGTCGTATTTTTCGAAATAACGAATCGTCGATGACGTTCGCGATAATCCGATGAATCTATATGAAAACGAATTTTATATACAATCGTATTTTTGGTATTTTTTTTTTTTCATTTAATTAATTCTCTGATAAATATGTATATATATACACAGGGGTGAGATTATTTATTGACTCTTCATAGCGTATTTAAATAAATATGTTTTTTATAATAATTTGCAATTCTATAGCCAAGGCACATGATCACACTATTTTTTTTTTTAACAGCCTTTTGACCATATTTCAATTACGAGACGCTCGAAATTCATCTGAATCACACCGAAAACGGAGTCGTTGCATTGCAAACGATTAGTCATTACACGATCGGAATAATTAACCCTTTGAACTCCAATGTCGAGGAGGCCTCGACATTGGTTTTTTACCGGCAACTCCTATGTCGATGTCACCTCGACATTTTTTACTCGAGTCGTTTTTAAAATAATTAAGAGACGATTTGATGACAATTGCGGAGTCACTTGTTTCATCTTATGTTGAACGCATACCGGAATTTTATAACAAAAGATGTGCCAAGGGTTTCTCGGCCGAAGTGGGGCCTTGGAATATATGTTTAGTCTGATTCTCGCACAAGCTACATCTTAACATTTATCCCATATTTTGGAAGCTATAGGACTTGGGGACTGGTTAGACCTGACTTGACGTTTACCAGTAGAATTGTGTTACATTTATTCAACAACTTGCAACAGCATATTCCTGATTGCAAGGGGTATCACATTTATACAGATAGATTTTATACGAATGCAACATTGGCCAAAGAATTGCTAAAGAAAAAATGTTACTTAACAGGAATAATTATGACGAATAGAAAGGATTACTCAAAAGAAAAGGGATTACCCAAAAAAAGGGATTAACCAAAAAATACTCTCGTGCTAACTTGGCGCGTTAAACGCATAGTTACTTTGATGAGTACAAAGTTTACGTCGTCTTCGAAAGCTGTAAGAAGAAGACCGAGGAGATCAGCCCAAAATAATGAACCCAATTTATAAATAAGTTTCAACGGTTATACATAAATTCATATTAAAATAGGCAAGTAGATACTGCCTAACAAATTATTACACATCTTATTGATTCATGAGACTTTAAAATGGTGGAGGAAATTATTTTGGGGCTCGACTAGTATTGTAAATCACATTCCATACAAAGAATGGAAAAAAAAGGAGAACAGAAAGCCTATGAAGCACAAAAAATTTCGCCAAACTTTGTTGATGCAATTGGTCGAAAATTTTCGTTTATCAGAATCAAAACCAGGGAAATCATCAACAACTGATACAGAACAACGTTTAGATGGAACTGGACATTTCATTTACAGTAATCCCAAGAAACATAAGGACTGCATGGTATGTTCAAATCGAAAAATTGCTGGAGGAAGACGAGAAACTACCTTCTTCTGCGAAACGTGTGATAGAAAACCAGGCCTTCACCCAGGCGATTGTTTCAAGAAATATCACACACTAATTTTAAAAATTAGTCTGTTAAATAAATGCATAATAAAGTGCACTTAAAAATTAAAACAATGATTTTAACTTAAATATAATTTTTAACAAATTTGCTGAAAATAGCTTGGAGTTGCTGGTAAGCTTTTGAAAAAAAAATTGTAATTCAAAGGGTTAAATGTCAATATTGTTTTTTTTTTATGGTTTTACTATTTTTTTATATTGTCGATTGAGAGTCATTGTTTAATAATAAATAAATGGATACGAATGAATATTTCCGCTCCGTTTACGTTACATTTCGATGAAGATCGAGACGCCCGCGTATGATCGCAAACGATACATATTCAACGCGAGTGATATGATTGAAAAATTATACATTACGAAAAGAATTATCTAAATTTAATTATTCGGTCATTTGATTGTTGTTTTAAAAAATCAGTCACTAAATCATTCTGAATAATCGTAAATATACAATATTATCGGATCGAATAAGTACACGGTTTACATAGTTTTTTTTTTTTTTGTACTAAATAGTATGAATTACGTTTTACATTGGCTGTTTTTAGGCTAATAACGCAGGCACACATACTAATCACACAAAATAAGAATTTTACGCTGGCACATTGTGACACAATATTTATACAAATCGTATATATTTAATTTTTTTTGACGCTTGTAACCATTCCAGTGGACATTACAACAAAATTGTTACGATTGGAACAATTTTCAATTACGCATGTAATTCGTCATTCAACTAATTTACAGTTAATATCAACAAAATTCTAAAATAGGAAATGAAATTCTTTTTAATCATCACGTTACCGATGACGCCGCACATCCCGTCTATATTACACACACGCTGCTTCTCACGCACGTCCCACCACTATTCAAATTCACCTACTATACCGTCAACAACCTCACCAATAATGACATTTGACTAATTAGATAGATTTCACAATCTTATCACCTGGTCTATAAATTAAAATATATATATATCGAAAATCTGATCTAACGCAATTAATTCTCACACGTATAAATTTTCTATAAATAAAATTTCAGCGATTACAGTATATAAAAAATAAATCAAAAATGATTGCACACGTATCGACTAATATTAAAAATTCGAGACTAAATTTTAATACATCATATGCATCGTAAATAAAAAATACAATATACCGTAGTGTGAGAATTAATAACCGCAGTAAGGAGCGAGGGGTATAATGAACTTATCATACTTATCATAATATTAGTTGGACCAGAAATTACGCCATCTTTTACTATATGAAACAGAGGCTACGGAAATTATTAACAAAATTTATGGAGAAGTTCGAACCGTCAATCGGGTAATAGGAGCCTTAAACGGCCGGAAGCATAATTATATGCTTTTCCACGATAATCACCATGGGCCGGAAGCTTATTTATATGCTTTTCAGAGTGCGATCGTTTATTTATGGACAGTATACAATGATATTAATTTAAGTGCGATCGATTAAGTGTTAAGGACCTTCCTAGAAGTGGACAATGGCCAGATTTTGGCAAAGATAAATTCTATAGAATCCTTTGACGAATTAAGTCAGAGGCTCGGATCTTCCTCGTCTATAGTGCAGATTTATTTAAATCGGATCGGAAGAGTGAATTGACGCTAATAAAGAGGCAGTTCTTTATCATGATAGACAACTTATAACAGAAGACGAGAAGTGGATGACGTACAATGCTTTTAAAATACTGAATACTGATTCCAAAACCCGGATTGACGTAACACAAGATCCTTTTGTGCGTACGGTGAAATATTCGAGGGATTCACTTAGAATTATTGCAACGGGATGAAATAATAACGTAAATAGAATGAAAAACGTCTGAATTTAGTAAACCGACTAGCAAAAAAATTCAAGAGCTGCTCTGGGAAGTATTATTACATCCGTCGTATTCACAAGAGCTTGCTTCGTTCGATTATCATCTTTTTACATGTATGGAGCACTACTTTAGATGAGACAAGTCCCCTCCTACTTGCCTGGACACAGTCAAGAAGGTAAAATCCGATACCAACATGGTAGAAGATTTACGTCCAATGCCAAGAGAGGGAAACGCTTTACAAAAAACCGCATACCAAGACGGTTCGGGTCCCCGCGGTATGGACACGAAAGGGGAGCCCTCGCGTCACGTGTGAGACTCAGGTTCCTTTGGCCTCGACTACCATGCGAGAGTTTGGTAAGGTCCATAGCCTCAGCGAGTGAGAGCCTTGTGACTGGCAAATGATGATGATGATGATGAAATCTAATGAACGATATAGAAAGTCGCCTTAATCTATATTTTAATTAAAAAATTACAATGTTTTCATAAAACGAGTATTGAAAATTTGTGTGATGATGGTTTAATTCCTGGTCCATCCAACATGCGGGAAAAAAAAGTACGAAATGAATCGAGTATTCAACACGAGGAAATTTTTATCTGTTGCTTATTAAAAAATATTTTACTCTCCATTAAGAAATCACTCTGGGCGAATGCGATACGCTACATAAGTACACATAATAAAATAAGCGCCGAAATAAAATATGTCAACGAGATCTTCGTTTCAAAATTATTATCACGCCGTTACGGAAACACCAATACGTGACCGACTCTGCTTAAAATAATTTATCTAATAACACAATATCCTTATCGAATGTTTAGATATCGCACTGCGATGCAATTTGTAAATGATATGTATTTAAAAAAAAATCACATGACATATATTATTTTGACAGGAATTAAATGAAGCGATCTAATCGAAAAAAAATGATATAAAATATTGTTATTTACAAAATTTAACTTAATCGTAATAGTACAATGCAGCAATAACCAAATTTATTCAAATAAACAAAAAAAAAACTGCGCAAAACATTCCATATTTAAATAATAATCCTAATTAATTAGAGTGCGATTGCGGTCTGTCTAATTCACATATATATATATCGGCCGTAAACGAATGGGTTTTCACTGCACGCGTACTATGTCATTCATAAGTTTGTATAAAAATGCCTCTGAATCCTGTTTTTTAAAAACTAAATAAAAAACGATCAACGCTTAATTAATAGAACCCAGCGATATCTTAACCTGAATTTTTTTTTAATCTACATTTGCACGATGATCTTATGAACTACTTCGAACTGTCTTGTAACGCTTGTAAAAACACTTGTACGACTCATTTATATTTTGTTGATTGTATAAATTTACCGATACTCCCCGTAAATAGAGTCAACCTGAAATTGTTTCGTTTACGCATAATACAACATTGTAATACTTTTTTTTTTTTTGTAACTATACATAAAAAATATTTACATCATTTTTATCAATATTAAAACTAGAATAACCACGCGGGCCGTCGGACGGTCCGTCTCATAGCGGACTGCGCGGCGACCGACGTCATAAATAATTGCACTGAAATAAAAAGAAAAAAAATGTAGGCCAAATTTTTTGATGAAACATTTAAATTGTCCGTATTGATAAACGTAAACAATTCGAGGCTGACAATACAACTATAAAAATATATATTAAATATGAAACATTTTTTAATTGAATATCAAGTGAATTAATGCTAAAATATGTAACTTATTTATCATCACAGAGTAAGTTATCTTAAGAAGATAAAGGCTCTATTGTAATTTGATCAACATACATATTATAGACAAATAAATTAAGAGAAAAAAAATGCATAATGTGTCAATATCACAAAATTGTATTGAGATTATATTAAGTCTTTCTATAAACGATTAAATATAATACAAGTAAAAAAAAAACAATTTCATTATCAGCACATTAATAAATAAGCAAAAATAATTCACAATATGTGACTCTATTAAATAATAATAAAAAAAACATTTATCTTGCAATTTTTAGATTAAATTTCTAACGCTACGATGTTTAACATAAAATTTGTTTTTTCGATAATGTATACCGCACGTATTATCAAAATAATACACGAAAAGCATAAAATCGTTTAAAAAAAAAACGGATTTTATAATTACGGCTTATATAAAACGTGATTGATTAATAAAAATATATTATTACGCGGGTTTATCGCATAATTTTGGCCTCTCAGTTTGTAATATATTATCGATATTAAATTTATACATGAATTATAAATAATTTGGAATTGAATACGTAAAAAAAATGATCGGAATTATGAGACGTTAATAATGAGAGAATCTAGCGACGATTATTACAGTATCGGATATTTAAATCTATCATTTTTTTTTAATATAGTACCGTAAACGAAACACTTCCTTCACTTGATTATTCATTAAATAAGATTCATAATATCACATTAATTTCACATAACAATAATACTAAACTTGAGGAAACATTCAATATTTGATAAATGTTTGGTCACAGTTGCAAACTATCATTACCGATGATTATTACAACCAATAAATATATATGTTTATATTTACATCACATTCAAATACATCATTTTGTTTTATCTTCTTCCATTTGCTTATAATTAAAAAAATATTCATTTCATTATTGATTTTTTTTCTTCATATAATTTATAACCCTAATGTAATCATTGGAAGAGAGCCTAATTTAAATAGAAATTTGACATAATACCCGCAAATTGATAATATAATATGTTCTCAATTAGTTGTAATTCCAAAAACCCTATACTTAAATATAAAAGATAAGCGCTTTAATTTTTTTTTTTTGTTATATACGTCACTCTTCCAAATCATACGAAATTACACTTCATATTATCACCGTGATAGAAATCTAAATTATATTTCAACACATGTGATGTTATTATAAACGAAAAAAGGTATACAAATAAAATAATTTTACAAAATCTAATGATTACATAAAAAAATAATTATTTTAATGAGTTTTCACATCAACTTTACAATATAGAAGTACATTAATTATAAGATCTGGATCAACAGAGGATAATGAAAATAAGACTATCAAGACAGCTCCGATGTTCCAAGTATCAACAGCACAAAGTATGATAAAAATGTACACGTCTTAAATATTAATGCATTTCTTTTACAATAAATTTTATCAATATATAACTCGTTGATTTTATTATGATAGTAACAAGAATATATTTCTCTCTATTATTATCGTTATTATAAAAAATTGTCGTTAATTTTACAAAAACGTCTTGTTCCAGAACATCAATGGCAGAATAGTTGCGGCCGGATGATTAATTTAGTAGGAATATATTAATTTGATTGGGCAGTGCATCATATATTGGTAGGACAACATACAACAAAAAAAAAATAAAAAACAAAATGATCCCAAAAAATATTCAATTGTACAGGAAATCAGGATTTACTATCGTTTAATAAATCAGGATAGCTAAATAAATCTAAAATACCGGAAACAGAAAGAACCAATCAAAATCGTTATAAATTATATTTAAAAAGTATACAATTATCACATGCTAATGTAGAAAATATAATCGATATATAAATAAATCGTAGAGCTGAATTCGAATATTTAATTGTTACATGTTAAACTCGTCAGAATTAAAATATACATGCGCAAAAAATTACACTACTCCAATGTACAAAGAGATAAAATACAAAATCTTCTTAGAAAAAATAAATGACATGATAATGGATGAAACATTTTAACGAATGAAAAATGAAAACTTTTACTAACCTATAGAAACGTATATCTTATATAATTAAAATAAAACTAAAATGCGGAATCCAAAAATTCACAGATTCACTTCTTTATAAAATTACTAATAAAAAAAAAAACCGGAGTCACTAAAATTAATTGTTGTTACATAATTCACCTTTATAAGTAGAAATTCCACAGACCATATCTATGTATTGCAATTGATGGTACATATATTATTTTTTTAATAAAAAAAAAAAACACAAATTTTATAAAATCACAGAATTTTACGCGACTTCACGAAGTAGTGAAAAATGTAAACTAAACACAAAATATTCATAATTTCAATTTCATATATTAAATTAGAGTCGAAATAAATCATTCGTGCAATATACAAAATATATGGCTTGAATGGAATCTGATTTACTGTAATATTTCATAAACTACATGCTATTAATTAAAATGACTATGGGATGGGGGTAAATAACACAATATTTTTTTCTATAATTCACTTTCCTCTGACTTGCCCAATAATGAAAAGTTCTTCGCAAAGTGCAGCAAGATTGTACATGCGACATTATAACACGAGTGTCCTTATATAAACGGCCAGATATTCGGATGCGATGCGGTCGTCGGCTCGAACGTCTTATGATCCGCGATATTCTTGCGGCCTTACACTTATATTCCTAGAGTATATAAATGAGTTTCATAGAATTAGCGGATGAGATCAGTTCAGAGAAGGTGTGAAATATTGTTTTGTGGTCTGAGCGTACACGGAGATTGGATTTGTTTTGACATAGGTCAGGAGAAAATCTATATCGAGGGAAGCTGCTACCGTCGGGAAATGAGACCATTGGATTGCGGAGCGCTCGGTGCCATTTCGAGCTCAACCAACAATGGGAAGTGATCTAAAAAAAATAATATAAACAATTAAAATATATCAACGAATAAATAAAGACGACGACGACGACGAATAATACCTGAAGGAATGTGAGGATGTGGACATCCAATGATTTTATTTTCTCGAAACCAATCCGCTGCGAGTGGTCCTAGAAGCCCTAACGGTGTCATGCTCTGCTTTGAATAAAATATATAATCGATAATTCCCTTGAAATCAAATCTGCAACGGAAAAAAATAATCGGCAATGAAAATAAATCGTCAACACCATAAAATTAAATTCATTGTACATACGTATAATTTGTATATGGCATTATATCTTCACTATACGCAGATGCAAGTTTGAATGGATGTGTAAATTCGTTTGGACGTTCTGTTCCTGATATGCGTTGCAAACTCGCAGTATAACCTAGTTCTTTAAAATCCCTATGATCTGAAGGAACTCTACCTGATGTTAAAAATTCTATGACACCTAAAATAATAAATAAATAAATTTATTTATTTATTAAATTAATAAATATAATACGAGTGTGCAATTAAATAATACCGCTATCAGGTAAAGAGTTGAAGTCTCCGCAGAGCAAGAGTTGTACTGGCGGTGAAACGTTATGAGCGCTAGGAGTTTTCGAATTGATAATACGAGTTAATTGGGCGTCTTCTTCTAAAATGCTCTTCAATTCGTTGCTCAACATCATCGTCTGAATAAGCTTCACGTCACTGTATTCCGGATCCCAATGTATATGCGCCGTGCAAACCAAAAGAGGTTGACCAATTTGCGCCGAATCCGTCGGTACGCCTAAAAACGAATAAATAAATAAAATATTTTTAAAATAAACGATACGTATTAAATACGATATGTATTAAATACGATACATACCGTTCTCCCATGCAGCTTCTTTAGTTTGAAGAAGGGCCGCCAGTCCGATGTTATCCTTTGGCATAACTCTATTTAACATGTTATCAGATCCTTCCGAATTTGCCATCGCTAACTGATTGAATTCAATAAGATGTTCCTTTACTAACGTAAATCTGAATAAAATAAAACAATATTATCAATAATACGCAACGATATAAACGTATATTAATAAAAAATAAGATCAACTGACTTAGCAGATCGAAAAAATATAGCGCATCCGTCGACGAACTTTCTTTCACTCTCCGACATTGTTTTCGCTCTGGATTTCGGTGAAAAAATACCGTCGTAACCGTCTTGCTTCAATTCGGGCAGAAAATATGTATAAAACTGATCCGTTTCTAACTCCTGCAATTTAATAATAAATATTATCAATCAATATGATATATTAAAACAATCCGACGGTGTGAAAATTTACCTGTAAACTAATTATATCGGCAGCGTAATGTCTGATTTCATCGAGGATAGATTTTTTACGGTATTCCCAATTTAAAGCCCACGTGGGGCAGTATCCGTACATTTGTCTGGTTGCGTATTTATCGCACAAAACATTGTAACACATGACAGTAAATATACCTGAAAATTTAATTATTATGATAACGACTTGTCACACACAACAACAACAAAAATCGGTATGACAATGATGATATAAATTAAGATCGGCACTTACATGTTGGTCTAGTCCGGTTTGGTCTTGTGAGTGGAATCCACGGTCTTTGTGGGGGAACAGGTACTCTCACTGAAAATAAAGAAAAATATTATTAATATAATTCAACTGATGTTGATAAATATAGTGGAACATCTAGACGAGCATATTTTGGAAAAAATGCCTGGAAAAACCTGCATCACAAAAAAACAATTATCCGGACTTAAATTAATGAAAGATTGTAACACTAATGGAAAAGAACGACAACAAAAATTATGAATTATTATTTTTCCACTTAGAAATCCTGAGAGTTTTAAAGAAGAATGCTGATGTTTTACTTGATGTTTAAATTACTAAGAAAAAAGATGTTTTATTTATTCTATTCTTTTAGATGAAAGATGTTTTAACCGTTTAGACGCCACGGCGTGCAGGGTACGCGAAACTGGCTAACCAAGAGCGCCACGGCAAACGCTACTACGAATTTATTTATGAATAAATATAATATTTTTAAATGAAAATTAATGCAGAGAGATCTTTTGAAGGCAATGTGATTGTTAAAATGTCGATATGTTTAACCGTTTCATTTTATTTGAAGTTTATACAGCGTACGGTAAAAATCCATATAATTGGCTTGGCGATTAAAGGGTTAATGAAGGAATACAGTAATTCGTAATAAATATGTTTCATCAAACACAAGCTTATGGGTTAGCGCAGTGATTCCCAAAGTGTGAGCCGCAGCTCCCCAGGGAGCCGCGGTCTCGTCATAAGGGCGCCGCGAAATATTCAATTAAACAATTCGGTAAATTTGTTGGAATTCCTAATTCTCAAAATTTTTGCGCCATCTTTTTGCGGTCGTTTTTCTCAGGAAGGTCAACAATTTTGAAAAAAATCTGATGTATTAAGGGAGCCGCGGAAAATCTGATGTTTTAAGGGAGCCGTAAACCGAAAAAGATTGGGAACCTCTGGGTTAGCGGGTACAGTCAACCCTCCTATAGCGCCAAGATAGGGACCACGTTATAGGAAGTTTGCCCTATAGAAACCTAGGCACTCATACCAATTTACGGATAGGTTATTTTAATTGTATTTTGCAAATTGTAACAAATACTATATTTTTTATGATTAAACGTATCTACTGTGTAAAAAAAGAGTTGAGTGTATCTGGGAATCGTGTTTGAACGAATAATTCATGTAAAAATAAAGTCTACCCTCCTATAGCGCTGAGAAAAGGGCCACGCTATGGAAATCCGTCTTATAGAAGACTTGGCACCCATACAAAATTACATTTTTTAATTATATTTTCTAGATTAAACGAAATCAAAACATTTTTCAGTTCACATATTTTAAATGACTGTTCAATTTTTAGTTTTTCCTTTACATCGCAGAGAAATGTATTATATTCACGAAACATGAAAATTTTGAGTTTTGAAGAAAACCAAGATCTAGAAGAGAGGACTATATGAGAAATAATTGAAGAAGAATTAATATCCTCATTTGTATGAAGTTAAGCGACAAGAACTGGTGAAGGTGTCTTTTGAGACAATGAACTCAGCAAGGAAAGAAACTCTAGAATGAGACATTTAAGGTGTCCGTGGGTTTGAAGATTGGTTCTATTCTAGAAGAAAATACATGTGGCAATCAAGAGTCAAGTAATGAATCATACCCTCTGCTAACCTTGAAGAAATACTGTCTCATTGAGTCAAAACGAAGAATATGATTGGAATCAAATAATGCCAAAATCTACCAAAACATAAATGCATTTAATGATAACGTGCTTCTTCTACTACCACTACTTTTTACTACTCCATAAATTTGTCGATTTTGGGCGAGCTGGGACAACTCTTGACTTCCCAACCCTGTCCAGATGCGAATGTTATGGAGAAACGATCGCTTTTTTCTTCCCAACCCCCGTTTACCTTTCACTTTTCCCTCCATGATCGTCTGCAGAAGGCGATACGTTGGTCAACGAATAACGATGTCCAGAAGCTCTCGCTCCTTATGAAGAAGCGAGAGCTTTAATTACGTCCGGAAGATTAACAAAAAAAATACAGAATCATCGGACACGCTCTTCGTTAGATTAGATGCCACTGAATCTTCTTGACTTAACACTTCTAAACAATATCTTTTCTTCAAAAGTATTATTTAACAAAATTGATGAAACATTCGTCAGATTCCATATTCGGAAAGGTATCATGATGATAAATTATATATTTAATTATTACAGGCGTTTCAGCCCTGGTATGCTATCGAATGTAGAGCAGTAGAGAAAGAGTGACGAGTAGGAAACGAAACAAGTATTTTATCGGTCAGAGCAAATTCAACATGGATACGTCGTGTGAAGGAAACTGGTAACCAGACTGCAAAACCGTGAGACAGCCGACAACGCGAAATAAAAACGTTTCGGCACTCACCATTGTATCATTTTTTTGCCCCACCAGTCGCAGTTACAATTTTAAAACATCTATATAAAATTATACCACCGCTAAAAAAATGACCATTAAACTATACAAATACATCACGAAGATTGGCACAAGTATCTCCTCCGCAGATGATATAATTACGATTGACCTTCGAATACGGCGAGAATGAGATCCTTCTGAACCGCAAGACTAACGAGGAGCAAAAAAAAAATCGGTATCTTTTACATTTTACACACTTCGAAAATAAACAGCGAAAAAAATATATTGCAAAATCTTATAAATTTGCGGTTGCATGTCGGAAGAAATAAAGCAGTTCGCTAAATATACCGAGCGATAAAAATGAGATGAAAAAACGACACGATTCAAGGATGAGAGACAGGCGATGCTCAACTTTGGCATATCCGCAAAATCAATAATGCGAAAAAGGCGTCGGCCGATCGATCCGTCGATCCGACAGATTCTTCGAAGGAAGTGAGAGGACACCGAGGCGTTGTGGATACATTCCTGACGATGATCTTGCACAACGCGCTATGCTACGAGAACAGGGCTGCCAGCGCCACTGATTTGCCCCGATCGGCAATCGGCAAATCAAAAACTAATCACGGTCAACCATTGTAATTGCGAGACCGTAAAAACACGACAGAATCGTTTCGGAGCGATTCAAGAAAGTGAATGGTAAATTATAGTAGTTTTTATGGCGCGGCTGCGAAGAAAAAACGATCGGGTTGCTAATTAACCGTATACCGATTTCATTGAGACGATCTCGTCTTCACGTGTCTGCGAAAAGAGGCACATGTTGAATGCAGCATTGTCTATTCGGCAAATGATTTATCTCGCGCGTGTATTAAATCATTACAAGGACGATGCATGATACAGCAACTCTTCGATCGCGAAAATTTTTTGGTTAAAAATCATGATTTGTGAATATCTTGTCAGAAACCACTGATACGTATAAGTAGCGTTACTAATTTTACTATAAACGTCCACTATTTATTAACAATTTAAAAAAAAGAAAGACTAAAATAAAGAACTTTCAAACGATCAAAGAAAAGTTCGCGTAAATGTATTTTTTACAAAATGATGTCGCCAAGACGTGATCATTTGACGAAAACAAGAATTGACATGTTTTCGACGCAGAATCAAAATTCCGAGTCCTTAAACTGAAGGATGTCAACATGTCATGAATTAATTGAGAGAAATACGATGTTGTTCATCTCTCAATCGAAGGATAAGTACAACATATATATATGATACACAGGAAGAGTTTTAAGTCTCCATAAATAAAATCCTTACCAGACAAAATATAAATACATCCATCCCTCGCTTAACACGGAAGATAGGTTCTGCTAGATCACCGTGTTAAACGAAACCGTATTAAGGGAGACTAACAAATGTATGAAAAAGAAAGGATAGGTTATCAACAAAGATTTTATCAGCTGCTCTAACTTAACGAGTGATCAACAGAGTGACCAACGAGAGACTAAATATCTGATGTATGGTTCTATTTATTTCAGGTGTACTATTTATTTTTACATTTAAAATGGACAATTGTCGTCCAGATATACCCTAACCGTTATTCTTGGAAATTCCCGCAGCTGTGCACACGTCTACAAAGCAAGATTTAATCGAAAAAAAAAATTTTTTCAACAAAACTGAAACCGTATTAAGCGAGGGATGGGTGTACATAAACTAAACTCTTTTTACACGGGAAATGCGTTTAAACAAAAAAGGTTCAAAATAACACTTTATGAGCCGTTCACGCTATTTGGCGTGATTTTGTAGCCAAGCGTTATGAGCCGTTCACGCCTTTTGGCGTGAGGAGCCATACCCCCACTTGGCTTTT
Organism: Philopotamus ludificatus; assembly: GCA_022495035.1. Lineage (NCBI taxonomy): Eukaryota > Metazoa > Arthropoda > Insecta > Trichoptera > Philopotamidae > Philopotamus > Philopotamus ludificatus. The sequence goes on along the minus strand of JAGXCT010033527.1, from coordinate 14,362 downwards.
TTTTCTGATAACGAAGCACAATGTAATTATACTATTTGACCACAGATGGATACAGGTGCTGTTAGCTTGGATTATCATTACATGAAACCATGCGGCCCCCAGGGTAGGTTTGATGAAAAGCCTTGCGGCTCATAAAGTGATAATATAGAAGTCATAGAAAAATCAAAGATTGGTTCTCTAAATTAAAATGAATAGAAACCGCTCTATAGAAGGCTAAGCAATGATAAAAAAATAGGGTTTTTAATTATATTTTGTAAATTGAACGAAATCAATACATTAAACATTTTTTAATTCTAATATTTAAAATGACCTCGTTATATTTTAAGTTATATTTTGTAGTCAATCAAAGGGCATTAGCCTTTATTCTACGGGACAATGTATTTCATATTTACGAGATATGTAGTTTGACCATGAAAATTTAGCGATTTGTAGAAAATGCCGCTCTATAGGAGACTGTCGCATACGCTATAGAACATCGCTCTATAACAGGGAGCGCTATAGTTTTATTAAAAAACCTAATAATAAGTAAATAGTGTTGCGAGGAGTTTTTCGTTTACAACCACTATTTTTTTTAACCGTATAGTAATTTATATAAATCTCTTAATTTTTTTTATAACCTGTATTGATATTTCAATTATATTTTAGACATTTCTATGGAGTATTTATTTGTTGGATTTACGATCGAAGCATGAAGAGATAATTCTAGGGCAGTATTTGCATTAATTTAATTTAAGTTAAATATTTATTATTTATCAAAATGTTAAGAAAATTGGATTTGTTTTCGAGACACGGATTTAAACATTCAAATAAATACTTAGTATTAGTATAGATTTAGCAACGTAATGAAATAAACCATGTATGCATTGATCCTCAGGTAGAAAAACTCAAATTACAGATGATGATGAAAGGATGGGCAAGAAAAGTGGCCTCATCCTGCAAATTTGAATTATCCCGGCAATTGCATATATGAGAAAAAAGTATAAGAAAAACAAGTTGAAATTAATATTGCAGCAATTTAATCATGTTGTATCACTGACACACTACAATCGTAAATTTATTCGATAGTAGTCAAAAATGTCGAATACGTGATCGATGCATAAATTAATTTCTGCATTTTAACAACGATAATAAAAAAAAGTTTGCAATAATTCGTAACGATCTTGTCGCAAATCGATGACGCTAGAGCTAATCAACGATTGAAGGCTTCAAATCGTGTTTTAAATCATTGGAATGTACGATTCAACGGCCTGTTAAGACCCTGAACTATGAGTACTATGATTTTGAATACCATCATAATAATCAGAGTCATATTTTTGAACGCATTTTAGAACAAAGGTTTACTATAACATTTTATTGTTATAGTTACTAATTTGAGGATTAACCAATTAGGGATGCAATTGACGCATGGTCATGGTGGCGCTTTTAATGTCAATCGTAAACGTCTTGTCCATAAATTTTGAACAATGAGCTTCCGTCGTTGTCTTATCCTTTTACGAGTATTCAATCGTGATGGTTATATGCGCAGAAGCCATAAGCTTTCGGATAGACAAAATGGTTGTTGACTTCGGTGTCCTTTCACTAGTACAGCGGTGTCCAACAAGAGGCATGCGGATCGCATGTGGTTAGGGATGTACTTGGTAGTTATTCATAAAATTAAAAAATAGTTTTTAGCCACTATGCCTACTGAAGTACTATCTCTGCAAAGGACAGCTGTTGTGTATAAATTTTATAATAATATTTTTTAAATAAAATACTTTTTTTGATTGGACAATATTCAATATTTCATCAGCTTAAAAACAACATCTTATTTGATCCATTAACTGCTATAGTCACGCCGGCGTGACAACGTCTTTGTGTTAAAGTCACTTGATTAATAATGTCTTCATTAAATTCATGAGAACTTCTAGAACACATAAATTTCGTAAGAAAATTCCAGTTTAAGCAATATTATTTTCATTTCAAAATTAATATGCTTAAAGGACACGATTAGGATAATTTCTCTAACGGTTAAAGGGTTAAGAAACAACTGAAAACACCAATATTTAAAGATAAAATTAAATTTGAACAAAGCACCATACGATGGTCGATTAAATCGGCCCTTGGCACTTTTGGCATATGCACAAGTCAATCGATCGCCCTTGTTGCACTAAAAGGGTTAAAATACTTAGTTCTTCCTCGCTAATTCGTTTGATACAATTAAAAATGCTAGTACGATTTAAACAAGTGCTCCCGATTCTCAATTTGCACGGTTTTTGAAGTAACACGGTTTAAGAAAATGAAATATTTTTACACTGGTTTTTTTTACAAGGTTTAAAAATAAAAATTTTCATATACATACACTACTAAAAAAAAGTAAGTCCTAAAAGATCTAAAATGATCTGATTTCTGATATTCTGAATCTCGAAATCCGACTAAGCTTAAATAGCTGAAAAAATTTATTTCTCCACGTAAAATTTTAATTTTTCCATAGGTATATCTCGAGAATAAAATAATTCGATATTTTAACCTGAAAAAATCATACAGATATACACTCTTGATAAGCACATAGCAGATAAAATACCGTATTATGTGAAACCGTGTAATATGAGATCCAGAGCCAGTATAAAATAGGCAAGTCAATTACAACAATTTTAATTATATTTAAAATCTAACTGTAAATCTCCTAATATGGAGAGAGGAAATTTTGCAGCCTCGTATTAATTTTCAGTTTCTTTCAGCGTATGAATCTGCATTTAAAAAAATGATTCTAGATTTTTCGTGTTATGGGATATTTCGTATTTTCTCTAAAACACACCACGAAACGCCGTCATAAATACACACATAAATTTCGTAAGCGTATGAATTTATATAAACAAATAAAAACTAGCATATAAATAGGCGGCTACCGGCCTATGGGGTGATCGGGTCCAGT
>JAGXCT010033527.1:0-11163 GCA_022495035.1 Philopotamus ludificatus | reverse complement strand
ACGTTAAATACGTGATCAATATGCAAACATTTTTTCATAAAGATATCTTTATTTCCACCCTATTGTCAACATAAAGGTAAATCGGCGGCCCTTGGCGCAAGTTTTCGGTAATTTGAGCGGCCACCATAGTGTTAAGTAATGGAACCATCATGCGCATCTTATTTTTTTTGCACGGTAATCTTTGAAATGCACCACTGAACGAGCAGTTTGTCCATTGTTTGATCGCTAAAGACTGTTAATCTCTCATTTCCATACAGGGTTCTGCAAAAGGTTCAAACTTTTCTCATTGCAGACGATAGTTTTGGGGGAGTTTGGCAATGTAGACAGTTCGCCGCACTTCAGATTAGAGCTACAGTCTGCGAGGGCCCTGGCCTCATCGATTTCACGCGGTCCCTAATCTCGCCGACACAAAGGCGATTAGCGTAATCGCCTGCCCGGTCTGGCGTCGGCCATCGATCGGGAATTTGAAAGTGACACGGGCGTTGGGCAATCGAAGGACAAGTGCGGTTACCTCTGCAAACTCAGACAAACTGGCTGCGAATCGCACCGATAAATTTAACAACTTGTACCATAGCGACCTATCGCCTTGTCCGCATCTGCACGCCTTGCCGCTAAATCAACGCGGTTTACACGGGAAGCCAGCGAGACAACATTATCTGTTACAACACCTGATTAATAATTACATAGTGGCCGTTGGATCATAACAACGAGACGGATCGTTGTGCGATACCCTCCCAAGACATCTGCGCCGCAAGAATATAACGATCGTCTTTGGCGTGACGCTGCCGAAAGTTTCGGCGAGTCGTTAACGGCCAGGACTTTCGAAAGTAATAAACGTCCCTTAAAACTCCAGTGGGCGGGTTAACGTCACACCAGCCCATCAGAGATTTGATCATGCAGTTTTTTACGACTTCATTTCATTCATATTCCGACGTCGTACAGTCGCAGATTCCGGGGGATTGATTTATCTCGAGAGTTCATTTTTTTCATACGCTTTTTTACATATTACAATTTAGTTCTGGTAAGCAAACACACCGCAGAACGTGATCGGTGCTGTCTCAAATTAATCCGCAGCAAATTTTCATACATCCTAGATAAGATATATGAGCGTAATGGATTCACGTATTCCCCCGCTATCTGATCGTCCGTTGAAGCGTAAAATTTATTGACGCCATAAGAATATGTGTTTCGCACAAAGAGTTCCCTCTTTATGATTTTAAAGCGCGGTGATTTATTGCACGGGATATTGTTCCGATAGCGAAATCGTAGAACACGTGGTTTGCTCATTGAATTATAATTTGACCTTTTAACGTGAGCGAATTGATCCGAGTTAAACTATGGACTCTCTATGTGCACCGACAGCTAACTACCAAGTAGAGCGGCTAACATTTATAATATTTAATGGCGGCAATGATACGTCTATTACACAGGTCCAGCTTGTAAGATAAGAAAAGATCATTGTTAATGTTGATGTTATGTCATAACATTAATACGGCGTATTAGTTGAGTTTTGCAATATCAAATCGATGCAATTAATATTGAAAGAGGCCATTGAAAATTGCTAATAAAATAGTATCTACATTGATCGTCTAGAGTAAAGGATCCATTATGTTATTCTTCAGTACTTTGTAGATATAGAAATGAGAGACTGGTGGATTAGAAAAAGGTAGGTCAAATAAGATTGAAAAACCTGAACTAAACTATTTTTTGCATCATAAGCTTGGGTTGAGTCCCCAAATTCTATGCAGAGTCAATATCCCTAACTAAACTCCGATTTTCGTGTACAGAATTCACATTTTCCTAAGATTTCCGTGCAATTTTTACAGTTTCGTAACATTTAATACGTTTTTATTTTCCGGAATTTACGTCTAAAATAATTTAAACATATAGAACGAGATAAAGATACTAAAGATAATCATGGTATCCATTTTAAATGTATTACATGCGCTACATTGTAATGAAAAATGAGTAAAATTGTAGAAAAAGCGAAAGGATGAAATACAGTCAACCCTCCTATAGTGCTCCCTACTATAGACCGCCGTTTTCTACAAGACGCTAAATTATCAGGGTCGAATATTTGGTAAAAATAAAACATGATCTTTTAAAATATGTAAGCGGAAAAATGTTTATTGTATTGATTTAGTTAAATTTACAAAATACAACGGGAGCGGCACGTCCATATACACTACGGAGTTGCAACACCCCCAAGCAAATTGGTTCTCGTCGCTAAGCGATGTGTTGCGCTGCGACTCGGAGCAGCCCCTGCCGTCCATACGTTGCGGTCCGGGGGACTCGTATGCGAGTCCTCGCGGCGCCCAGAGCACCGGCCCGAGTCCTTGTTAGTAATTAGTAGAGACACGTATTTAGCATCTATTTTTTTTTTTAAAAAATAGCGTTTAAAATGACAAATTTTAGCATCTATTTAGCGTTTATTTCTTAGTTAAAAAGTCAACTGATACATAATTTTTTTTAAACGATATACAATATATTGATATAAAACATTTGAAATTAAATAGAAAATACAAGAATACACCGATTAAAAATTATATAATGATTAAAATTTATTAAATTTCATCGGAGCATGTTTTTACGATGATTGTTTTAATCTAGCAATGTCGATCGTTAACAATTAAATTGTATGTACTAAAAATCGTTCTATGTCAACACACTATTTGCAGGACACCACCGATTGAGGGCAGCATTGCCGAATTCTTCGTGTTTCATCTTTGTTGCAAGTAAAAGTTGAAGAGTATCAACTTTTACCCTACTTTTAATATTACATGATAAATTATTAAAAAAAATGTGAATTTTTATCACTCTAAACATTGAGTGGTTGTTAATATTGTAAACAAAGGTAAGTTTCTTATAACCGATATCGTTTCATCAATTTGGAAATTATATCTACTTCCAGCTAAATGCGGGTTGAACAGATGATTTAAAGTTTCATAAAACACATTCCGTTTCATTTATATTTAAAATGACCTATTTTAATAAACTTTTACAGGTTCGACTAAGAATATCTATTAATTCTAGTTTGGTGTGTTCGTCTGTTTCAAGAAGTAGCTTTTGGGGTTCCATAGGCAAAATGCCACCTATGTTATAACCGAGAGAATTTTTTATTCCCATAATTTCATCCCACAATAAATGGGAAAAAGGGTACGAAGATCCTTCTAATTTATCAATTAAATTAATAAATTTATCGCACATCTCGCACGACTCATACAACTCTATAATTCTTCCTTTTGCTACACTTTTTATATCACAAAACAAGTACCAACTATGTGGCATCATAGACAATAGATAAGAGTTGACCATATAGTCTGGGGGATTCTCTTTAGTCATTCTTCAATAAAATCGACAGGCGGAAAATTTCGCATCTATTCGCAATTTTCAAATTTTCTACAATTATTTCTGCATTTATCGTGCTTCTATCGCTTCTATGTCGCATTTATCGCAAAATGCGATAATCACGTATCTCTCTAGTAATTAGTAAATTTAGTCGTTATTTTTTTTTTTAGAAATCGCCCGGCTCCAGCGAAAAGTCCAGACTGTAACGTGTTAAGAAGAGTCTATTGTATACGATGTTATGGAACACGATCCCGTTGATGGCTGATAACTAATTCTGAGGAACCGTTGCAAAATGATGTGGACCTTGGCTTTATTGGGATGACATCGGTTGTGTGGATCGATGGTAAAGTGGACAGTCATATCCACGAAAGCCTCGAATTCAATTTCAACAAATACTACATAATTTACCCTCTAATAGATTTTTTTAGTCAGATCAAATCGTGGTTTCACTGTAGCTTCTAAGGATCCCTAATTATCGTTTCGAAGTTGGGTACATGAGATAATAAACGGATGTCGCCCATTTGCCATTGTCTTTCTGCTTCTGTTTGCCGCAGGTCGTCGCTCGGGTATCTAGTCGAACAGCGTCGACGGTCAGCCGGTCATGTGGCGTATGCGACGGATTGTCGGTCAAGCGGATCGTGGACCGCAAGTGCGTATCGGGTGTCGCCGGTTGACCCTGGGGCGCGACCGACTTGGCCTGCCCCATGCGGACCTGGCCGCACTTGATTCGATCTGATTGACTGGACGCTGCCTCTATTCCGCAACGCCGACAGAATTTTAATGCGTTGCCCAATGCGAATCGGTCGCCTTTTGAAACAAGAGTGCAGAGTGACAACCCGCAGAGATGCGGACGAGGAGGCAGACTAACGCGAGTGGCGCCGTGCGGATTTTCAGCACGGTTAGTTAGCGCCTAATCAATTTGCGCACGCGTCCGTCAGATTGACGTACGTACGTTTATACTGACACGAGGGCAACGAATGGTACATACGTGCTTATGATTGAATAGTCATCCTACGGATTTCGATCCAAGATATGGCCTATTGCTTAAATCACGATCGCCTAAAAACACGGGATGAACCCTTTTAACCCTTTTAGATCTTCTCTTATATCAAAAAATCGACGATCTCGTAAAAAAAACTATATATGCACAGATCAGTCAAAAACGTTGACGTGCCAAATAAATTTCACATACAATAAAGCAATAAATCAGATTTTATCTCGATAAATTCTGAATATTTTTTAATGCATCGCAATCGAATCAAGTCATAGAGCACATGGATGCATCGGAGAAAACGTTAATTTTAATTTCGGCAATTTAAATCGGATGATGGAAGATGTGAAGACATCCTTTAGATCAGGACGATCCTCAAAACTCTACAATAGCTTTCTGAAAACTATTGAAGTTGCTTTAGCATATAAAACGGATTGGTAAAATAACGCGACATTGAAAATAAATAAAATAAATAAATATACATAAAATAACGCGACAGTGTGCATAAGAGTAATTCTTCCCCATAACATAACAAGGCACGTCCCAACATAATAAAACAATGAACCATTTAACCGTTATGGTCACCCCGGGGTGACAACTGTCAATTCACCACACACGCTAACGACACGTCCTCGAAGCTTTGTATACAAATTATTTGGATAGTAATGTGGGTATTCAATTCATGGGAATATCTAGAACCCATAAGTTTCGTCGGCAAATTCTAGTCTTTAGAATTAGAAAATTTTCTAGGGGTTGAGAAGAATTTGGTGGTTCTTAAATATCCTCCGACTAACCTTCGGAAACCAGCTCGTTTTTCCAAAGGATTGTTAGGAAGATGACAAAGGGTTATAGAAAACGATGGAAAATACATTTTAAAATAATATGAATAAATCATAATTATTTTCTGAAAATGTTTTTACCGATTTTTTCAGCAACGGTTATATAGATTTGATAAAACATTTTAGGATTTTTTTTATTTTGCAGGCTGTTTACGTCCAATTGTCTGTATTGTATCTTGATATTTGTTGTCATATTGGAAGCTTACTTTATTATTGGCAGTCGACGTCTTTTGTGTGCAAAACGTCTACATTTTTACTTATAGTCAAGGATTTTTGGTTGTCATAAAGCATCAGCCTTCGTATTCGTCAGACTCCTACAACTTCTTCCTAATCTCAAAGATAATATAATATGTAATAAACCTCCTACTTGTCTGGACAAAGTCGAGAGGGTAAAATTCGATATCGACATGGTAGAAGATGTACGTCCAATGGCAGCAATGGCCAAGAGAGGGAAACTCTTTACAAAAAAAAACCGCATACCAAGACGGCTCGGGTCCCCGCGGTATGGACACGAATGGGGAGCCCTCACGTCATGTGTAAGACTAAGGTTCCTTTGGCCTCAACTACCATGCGAGAGTTTGGCAAGGCCCATGCCCTTAGCGAGTGAGAGCCTTGTGGCTGGCAAATGATGATGATGATATAATAAAAGCAGGGCTTCGAACCGTTATTATTTCTGGATTTCGATCCGGTTCAATTATAAAAGAATAACCGGTTTTTCATATTTTTATTTCAGCTCCGAATGACTATATTTTAAATTAAAAATTAACCGGAAGTGAATCGAAAACCAAAATACGATAAAAAAATCATTTTTTTATGTTGGAACGAAACCCCGGAGCTGAACCGAAAAGAAATAACAGTTTATATCGCTTTAATATACATTTATAATACAAATAATAGCAATTAAAAAATCTAAGCTGAACTGAAAAAACGGTTATTATCCGGAATAAAACTGGAACCGAACTGATATATTTTTATTAACACTTTAACATCAGCTTACGCCACGTTGGCGTCCTGTCTCAGCCAACTTTTATCTACCGCTATCTACGCATACTTTATATTATAAAACGATAAAAATCTGAAAGTATGAACATTTTATGGACAGGGGTTTCCGACATTTTTTAGCTAAAATATTTTTTTTGAGATTAGGTTCTCCAAAATGTTTACGAACACGGAAGTATCAGGTGTAAGTTTTAGGCGAAATAGTGCGGTCGGAAAAGTGTTAATTTAACCGGAACGAAAATCTAAAGCCCTGCAAGTACGACGCTTTTCAAATATTGAGAAGACAAATTCGCTGAAGGAACTAAATACCATCGCTTTGCGCTGCCCCTCGGAGCAGTCCCGCTCCGTCCATATTAAGTCGATCTTTCGCCCCAAACATAACTAACCCCCCTAAATATTTTACCCACGAGCCGCCACTGTTTATAATACAATTACATTACACAGGGCGCATCACTAAATTTAACAAAAAAGGATTTTGGACGCGGAATTAATTATTCTAGACATTTCAGGTCCATAAAGCACTCCGTAAGAGAAAAACGATTACTAAATACAGCCCAAGTTGGAAAAAAGCTACATGAACGACTATTTTAATTCTAAACGCGAAATACTGTTGAGAAACAATGGTATCCATAATATAAACATTTCACGTGATCGATATTATTTATTTCTCTATTAATCAGATTTGGTCTGTATCGTGTGTATACATAGCACACGTAGGTGAATTATTGATGTTCGTGCGATTATTAAACATATTTATTTATTATTCTCTAAAATTTATCTGATTTCTGTGGGGCACAAAAAAAATAATATTTGTATGCCTCCGATATTTATGATGCTCGGTCCAGTGGTAGCCCAGAGCGATGATGCCGATGCCAATTAATTATATGGCGAGATGATGATGTTCAGTGGATGTGTGGGCAAGCGAGCGTCTCAGGAGGCCAAGTTCAAGATCGTACGAAAGTGGACGTCGGCCATATTACGCCGTGTGTTATTATAAGGAAGTGCTAATGATACCATTTGTTAATGGCAAACAAAAAGCATTGCCCGTCTGATCGTTACATATCCTTGATTTGCACAGAAACCACGTTCCACTTTCCATGTTTCGGAAATCTTTCGGCTCCATTACGACAAAAACAGTCAAAATTCATAGACACATTCTGTCCCACATTATCAACGGTTTTTCTTAAAAATCGCATTAAGGCCATGCGTATTCGTGATTGAACTCTTTGAGATGCTATCTCATTACATTATATATGGCAAATTACCAGTTTGGTATTATGGCACATGACTGCGATCGACTTAATTGCGCTAATCCATATATTTACAAAGTTAAAAATACAGATATTAATCAAAATACATCGTATATGTATTTATATTCTTGAACGGAGCCTAGAAAAATATATATGCGAGTCATGCGATACGATATGACAATAGGAAAATTTTAATCGAAAATACTCATGTCCGTATGAAGGTCAATATTAATGCGCTGCAACGATCATTCGCACTCGGTCAATGTCAATGGTGTACGATGACACGACAAGATTGTTATTGTTCTATCGATTTTCGCAATGGGTAAATAAATAATCGCTAGCAATCGGTCGCATATTAAAGATAATTTTCTTAACGAAACCAATTAAGAATATTTTATGAGTCGAGGAAAATATTTAAAAAAATAGGTCATTGAAGCACTCATTGCTTTTAATATCCATGTTTTTTTTTAAGTTGGGTTTAAAAATATTAACAAAGCGATGGTAAATGGCTGTTGACTTCATAATAACAATATCAATAAGTCGTATTTTAAAGTTTTAATAAAATATACTTTGACTGTAAAATACCCGTTGTACTGTCGAAACACGATATATCGTGTTTCGACAGTCAAAGGGTTAAAATAAATATTTGTGAGCATAGTACAATGTAATAACAACGATATGTCGAACAAAGAATCAACTATATGAATACACGCAGCGAATAAGGTGGTAACTAACATTTCTTTAGAATTCAGCTTATGTGGAATAAAAATATTCTCTACCCCACTCATTTCTACTTGTAAATTAACTTTGCCCTTGTATTTTTGCGCACGTTCAATGAAATAACGTGGTTTCAAGCGTTAACATGTCTGAAAAGGGTTTTTAATTTCGGTTAAAAAAAAACGCAAACAAGGGTTGCAGAATGGTATGATAATAAATGAAAGAAACTGAGAATCAAAGAGAAAAAAATAAGACCAGAAGAGCTTAGTCGAATAACGTGGTAACTAACGTACATGATGTGTAACAAAATTAATTTGACCTAGCTATCTTGTTTGTTTTTATGTATTTTATATATACTAAAAGTAGTGGAAAAACGTCGTAACTGTGACGAGCCACAACTAGAATTGATCCTGTTGCTCAATAACAATCCTTTCATGGTGTGAAAAATTATCATAAAAAATAAGGTCCCCTAGCAAGGAGAAAGTCAAATATTTTATTTAATTACCGAAATGAATAAGCAGTAGCAGCTCGTGGGTAAAATATTTAGGGGTGCTGTGGTAGATTAAAAATTAAAAAACGTATATTTCAAAAGTGACTCAGTATGGACGTCGCAGGACTGCTTAGAGTCGCAGCGCAACACAGCGGTTAGCGACAAGATCCCCCCCGCGACCGCCCCGCATCCATTCAATACCCGATGCTGGTAGCGCTGACGAGTAGAGAGCGCAATTGCTCTACACCGTGCATCGTTTTACAAAAAACAAATATAATTTATGTTTCCATAATATATAGATATATTTTTCATCAATTTTCTTGGGGGCGCTGCAGCTCCGCAGTGTGTATAGACGAGTCGAATAAGTCTTTATTGCCCTCGGTGAGTAAGTCTATATTGCCAATTAGCCTGTTCACCCACAGGGACGTAGTTATTAACGTAGACGTAGTTGTTTTGGTCTGTCAATGGGTTAAAATACGATTTTTTAGGTAAATAATACACATCAGTCATGGTTAAAAAATTTTGGACTCTGCTATAATCGATTGGAAAACCTGTGAAAAATAAAGAAGTTGACAATAGTACCTTGCAGAATTATTTCCATTTGATTAAGTTTTTGCATATATAGGTTACATCAGAAAAGGCACGTGAAGAGGACGAACAAAAGTAGCAACCAAAGATAGATAACAATATAGAGGAATACTATACGATTTCATAAAAAAAATACGGAGGAATGGTCCAGAATGCGAAAAATCAGTGACAGACGACACCCTCTTGCTAAGGACAGGATAAGTTAAGTGCAAAAATTATCGATGAAAAAGAACAGTTCGACTGGAGATGACTACGAATAATAAAACATGATTATCAACGCAATGAGTCAAAGTTCTTGAGACATATGAAACATTGGCGATTAGTCTCACCATGGTCAAGCCCATCAAGCGTGAGACATCGATGACCAAGAATCGACGGTTCACACAAGGCGATATTTTTGAAGTTGATACAAAACGATAACGGGAAATACGCTATATTTTGAAAAGTAGGACCAGCACCCACATTTATCCATCGCTGGTCACGCACAACGAATAAGGAAGCCGGCTAAGACGAAACTGTTAGCATTATCCTAAAAAAAAACTTGTAAACATTTAAGATCCGAAGCAAATAGCACGTCCATCACGAGGTGCGAGAATACCTCACAAATGCTAGCACAGGATAAATAACAGCGCCATAACATATCCATTACAAGACGCGAAGGCTTTCGTTTTTACGGAACAATATAAGATTTTTCCCGTGGGTGTAGAGACCTGCGCAAGTCGAACGAGATTAACTTGTATTTCAATAACACGATTTTATATATATTTTCCCGGCAAACGTTCCCCCATATGAAAAACGCATCCCACATAGTAATTTACGACTCGTTCCGGATTGATTTATTGCAGCGCGGCACTTTCACCGCAGAGTGCAGTACCAATAAAATATACTTTGTCATATTACGAAGATTATGCAAAATATATATTCAACATCGAAAACATCTATTGACGATGGAAAGTGATTGAATATATTTTTTTCGTATGATCGATATACGTGCGTTTTCATTATGTGGTGGGAAATGTCGATTGTGATTTTCGCACGACAATGTTGCATATGCGGTGCGGTTTTAATTTACAGTAAAAATTCGATACGTCTTTTTTTCGGTCGGAACCGGTTTCTGAACAGCTTTAATTTTCTTGAATATTAACACTGAACCTAATGCGACAAATGTTCCGGAGACATGTAATGAAAACGATCCAGAGCAGATCCGCTATCTCTTTGCGGTGTGGGCAGTGCGGATGATATCCGCTCGGAGTTCAAAGACTACGACAGAACATTTTTTTTATTATTTTTTTTTGCTAATATTGGCCACAAGCACACGGAGATCGAATAAGTACATAGTTTCCATTCGAGCGCAATTGTAAACAGTCGAAGACATTAAACAAATAATGATAGCACGCAAAACCATCAATCATGCTCCTGAGATTAGCCGGAATGAAAAAAAATGTTGGCTCAGAAATTGGACAATCTGCGAGTGTAACATATATCTTAATAAAATTTATATGGAAGGTCAAAACATTCTGCAAACAATCATCAATTAAGTTGATACTTCAAAGAAGCAACACGCGTCGTTTTGCGAAAAAATCAACACGCATAAAAAGCGACGATATCTCTATATATAATTTTCTAAGTGATTTTCAGTCAAAAATTTTAAAAATATATAGTCAGACCACTTATAACAATGAAAACAATTGATGTCTGCCAATTCATATAAAGTGAAATGGCGACGTATCGTTTATTATTGAAATCCACTTCATATTTATTTATATTTTAAAGCGATGAAAACCAGGGCTGTGGAGTCGGAGTTGGAGTCGTGAAAAATGTGTGACTAGAACCATTTTTTTTAATTATAAAATAAACCGAAAAAAGCCAACTCGAAAGTGACTATGACTGAAATGCAATGGAAAGAATTAGAGGAGCTTGAAGTCTTGCTTCGCCATCCTT
>JAGXCT010033526.1:34966-56145 GCA_022495035.1 Philopotamus ludificatus | reverse complement strand
GGGAAAGACCTCCTCAGAGAGGGGTCCCCTAGAAAGAAGGAAGAGGAGCGAAAGTATCGAGACTAGACCAATTATTGGGCAACAGGTTAAGGTTTTCCTTCCGAGGGTATACTGTCTCTGTGGTGAGAAATCCGTAAGAGGTCAGATTTCTTTATGCACAAAAGGATATGTGTACACATACATGTACATATTTTTTCAGGGGTGCACTATTTTGTATTTATCAAGTTTTACTTGGGTTTTTAGTCAACGCCATGCAGGGTTATGTTGACTATAATATAAAAAAAATGTTTAAAAAAGAGGCTGACCATCAATTGTAATGGTATGGTAGATAGTTGTGTTTCATTTCCGATAAATTAAATTTCGCGGTTACCCCCCCCCCTCCCGGTAGGGGTTGTGTTATTCGTAGAATAGTTATAATAGGTGACTAAGAGAGTGTGGCAAGAGGGAGTTAATATTGGGTAGTTTAAGATTCTTGTATGGAATCTCTCCATAGGAAAAACGTTATGACACCTCGCTATTCAATGGCGAGGTTTTGCCCTGTCTTCGATCGTTTTGAAAGCAATCAAAATATCTAGAGTAATTAACATGATACAAGTTAAATAGCGATATAAATAGGTAATTGTTTGGATTGACTTCGATTTGACATTGCCCGCGGCTATGATTGATGTGGTGCCGCCGGACGAAGGAGGGTAGGCAAGCGGGGGGATAAATTTATAACAACCGCGCCCGCAGCTCGATGCACAAAACACTTTTCATTCGCGGTCGCGTATAATGTTGCAAAGAAAACAATGGTTTTTTTCTGATGGGACACTGAGAAGAGAATTTAATTTGAATATGCAAGATCAATTAATAGTGCGTCTATATGATTCGAAATCTGAGCAGGTACATGAAGCAGTATGATGTCCTTCCTATTGAACATTCCCTGCCTCTTTTCTTGGAGTGCTGTTTTTAAATCATCCAATTGCTGACAGTACCTTTCCGAATGTAGCTTTTCGTTCGGTTTCAATAACTCATAGAGGTGGAGGGGCAGGTTTTCCGGATTCACAATATGCTCTTCTCCTTACGATCTTTTCATAGGTAATCCAATTTTCATCCCCAGCTATTATCCAATTCGAGAAGGGTTTGATTTTGTTTCGTGCATATGATAACTCGATCATTCAAATTCTTCTCACTTAACTCATGTGGCACCCATCTCGAATATCTCCACCCCAATTTTATTTTCCGAATATGATCCGAAATAGTTTGTTGAGCTGAATCAAGTCTTTCTGCAACCTCCGATTTTGTCATAAAAGGATTTTGCTCTAACCCAATATATGTCTCGACTTTACCTCAATGATATCTAACCTTTATATTTGACCAGGTTTTGTATTGCATTTATATATGTTTTGTAAACCGTTGTGGCCGATTATTATAAGCTGATCCTGGTTTTGTTCATTTCTATATAGCCTAAGCTCAGCTCTCTTGCACTGTCTCGAATTAGGTCAGCCATTACTTAAAGGCATATTCTATTCCTCTTTTGTATAAAGCTGCTTTTGTATCATGAAGATAAGTATCGTGTCATAATACAACATCATAATCCTCGAGTAATTCTACATAATTATTTATTAAAAATTAACAAAATTAATATATATATTTAATGCAGTTAACACGTGTTGAAATAATGGAACGATTTATCGTCTCGTCGAATATAACATTTTGCATTTCAATTTCGCGCATTTACAACATTTAATGAACACAACATTAAGGCTGTTCCACTCTCTGTGCGAAATTGTGAGAAATGCCTGCGCGATATGCTTTTCAACATTTTCCAAGTGATTAATCGAAAAAGTTGAATTGCCAAAGTTTAGATGTAATATTTGAAGACGTCGCCCTTAATATCACAATGCCGGTATTGTCAAATTTGCTCCGCATTTACCAAATGTAATGTAAACTACATATACATTTTTTTTTTGGGGCATCAAGTTCTGGATAAAGTTTACTAGACCCCGAGCCGTGTTTTTGATCGTAAATAAATATTTAAATTTTAAATAACTTGCGGTATTTGAGACGCTTTGTTCGCTAGTGACTCGATTATCGCCGAATACAGGCCGTAACAAACGAAAAGCATTGATATTTATTAATTAAAGTTAGTTGAGAGACGTTCGATTGAATTGCGAAAATCTTAGAACACGGCAATAAACGTCGGATCGCGTCAATCATTCGCAACGCCGACATTGACGAGTATTTGCTGTCGATTTGTTAAATATTTTGCAACAATTGATGAAAACAAATAGTTTTCTTTCCGCGCACGTATGGAATGAAAATTTTATTCGAATTTCCATGACCTAGAAATGCGGCCAAACACGACTGTCACAATGATTGATACGCGAATTGAATTTTCATGTTTTATTTATTTGATTTCATACTGCCTAGAAATAAAATGTTTGTATTGTACACACGGGTTTAAAAAATATTTATATTTTTTCAGAATATCAAATTATAATCAGAGAGGTGTTTCTTGCACCAGAGAATGAATTTAAATTTAATCCCTCGTCATTTTCGCGTCTCGATTTACTCAAATGAAATTAAAGTCTGGCGTAGTGTATGCCATTTGCTGAAAAACCCTTTATACGGCGCGAAAAATAAACAAGAAAATATCAACGTTTAATTACCTGTGCTTGTAATTAATGTCATTTTATGAAACGCTGAATTTTCAGACGGTTATATTAATATGTATACATTTTCACAAATTATTAAAGTCATTGATCCGTATATGAAAGAAATTAAATTGAAAAATTATAAAGTGGAAAATAAATGGATTCTACGATTTATTATCGATATACTTGATTTTAAATAGCAGAATTTTTGTGTTATTATAATTTAATTGTGTGACTATTCGTGATGAATAAGTTTTAGTTGATATTAAATATCATCCAACTATTAAGTTGAGTCATAAATAACTTCTGATTCAGGTAGACAGTTTCTATTGTTTCGATTTACTCGCAGTCACCCGACAAGGGGATTTTTGTTTTCATTAGATAGATAAGTGGTCTGTCAGTCATTCGTCATCTATTTAGTGTGGCCGAGTGGTGTTATTCCGAACCTTTAAAATGGAGAATCAAAAAGGGCATATTCGTCATGCGATACTTTGGGAATTCAATCAAGGCACTAGTGCTAGAGCGACGGCTGAAAATCTGGAAAATTTGAGGAAAGTCAGTACGTTAGGCTTATGGGTACCACATAACCTTAGTGACCCAAATAAGGCAGACTGAATATCCATTGCCACTCCTGGCATAAAATCGAGGCTTTTTTGGACAGGACAATAACAGGCGATGAAAAATGGATCACTTATGAAAATATAGTCCGCAAAAGACAATGGTTGGATAAGGATCAATTACCCCTACCAGACCCTTAAGCCAGCATTAATGGCAAGAAAACTTTATTGTGTGTATGGTAGGATCGTCGAAGAATAATCCACCACAAGCTGATGAAGCTCAACGGAACGATTACTGCCGATATATATGTTCAGCAGTGGCGTACGGTGGGTGTTGATGTTGGGTGTGCTGTATGTGGAAAAAAATATAGTTTTTTTTAATGAATTTTATTATTATTTATATATTAAATCTATTCTTCGTTTTTGCGACATAGATTTGTCAATGACACTATCATAAAGTGTCTCTTTTAGCATAATGAATATTTTTTTCTCCATTAGTCTTAGGCCACATAGTCTTTCCTGAGCTTTGATAGCATGTTTTAATTATATTTAGAGCAGAAAATGAGCGTTCTGCTGACAAAGTGGTACTTGGAATAGTTAAAATTAGTTTTCCTAGTTTATAAACTTCTCGAAACCCCGACTCAAGATTATTTTTTTCCATGAACTTTACTAATTCATGAATATATTTTTTTGAAAATTCATCAAACAATGTTCCCTTGAAAACTAAGATTATTAATTAAACTATTCGGAAAATTTTCTTTAAATTAAGCATATTTTCTCATATTATTTAACCGTTTTAGTGCCGCAAAGTTTTAGGCAAAAAACATTTATATACGGCGTGTTTAAAAATAAGGGTTTTTTCGTAATTCCGTCTACATAAAAACACAATTGACTTTCACAAAAAAATATAGCTTGAAAATATTATATTAATAGAGCGTTAATACGCAAAGACAGCGGCCACCGGTGGCCTTACGGTATTCCGCGTCGTCCGTACGCAGAGGTCACCGGTGTCCTTACGGCACTGAAACGGTTAAGTATTCTAATTGTCATTGCAGAAAATCGGCATTCTATTTGATTGCATACGCTTTCAACTATTGTGTTAAACAACTGACTAAATTCTGTCTTTTCTTCATGAACTGAACTTAAGCAGTCTTTAGTCATGTTCATCATTTTTTTCAGATACATAAGAATTCCATAATTTTTCGCTATTATTTCCTTGCTCATTTCTGAGTAGTTGCAAAACATCGGTAATTTTTTACAATACAATATATCCAATGATTTATATTACAGAATATCGTATAATACATCAATAATTCCGAAAAGTTTAGAAAATATTTGTAGAAGTTTACTTGTTTGAAAATCTTTCAAAAAATCCATATATCAAGAGTCCCATAATTCACAATTATTCAGGACGTCTAGAATAAAGTCTATAAATTCATATTTGTATTCATGTACTGTGTTACTTAAACGAGAAGGGTAATTCCATCTTGTAGGTACTACTGAAGTTAATCTTCTTGTTATAAACACTTAGTATTCGTTTTCAAGATTTAGAAAAGAATGCAGATAATCTATTTAGAGTTTGAAAGAATGATCTGCACTCTTTTATACTGGAAAGACCCTGTTGTAATGTTAAATTCAATACACGAGCATAATAGTGTATAAAAATGGACAAAGAGTAAGCTTCGAGTACTTTGGATTGCAACCCATTAATGTGACCACTCATTACACTTGCCTCATCATAAGTCTATCCAACCAATTTTTCTTCAATTTGAAATTCTTTGACTATATTTACAACGTGACAAAAAAAACCATCAGCTGTTTTATCGGAGCTAACGTCTGTAAAGTCAATAAACCGCTCGCGAACTTCACCTTCATGAACAAAACATAAAACTGTTGAGAGCAGTGATTTCGACATCACATATGAAGTTTCATCAAGAATAACAAAGAGCAACAAAGTTCGTGGAATTTACTACTCTTTTAATATGATCATTAATAACATCACAAATTGTTTCTATCAACTTATTTTGTATATATGGGGAAGGTAGGGTACAAAACAATTCCTGTAAATTGTATACATAGAGTCCGTGTTTGACAGAATAAGCTAAATGTTGGGTATGTTTCGTATTAAATACTATTTATTTTAAGCCTCAGAAAATACAATCTTAAATATTTTTGACGATAAAAATATTATTGCTATCGAAATTTTAGATTATCTCTGAAAATGGGTATATAATCGACTTTGTAACTTATGGAAAAATTCTTCAAATATTTAAATTCGTTCACGGTTATGGGCAAAGTTTTACAATGTCATCTGTATACAGAGTGGTTTGAAAAAAATTGTGCAATATCTTTATTAAAAATAATTCGTCTTAACAATTTTCATAATATATTTCACATTATTAAAGCATTAGGAATTTGGTTCAACGACACAATTAAAATACAAACATCCTAGTTTTGTATCTCTGGTCGATGCCAAGAGTCCTTTGCCAACTTTTTCATACTGAACAAATGTAAATGTGACAGTGTATGCACCTGATGTCATAGCATTGATAGGTAATGTCTTTGTATTAGCGATCATTTCGATTATATCATATTTTCCCTAAAAATAATGTCAATTAAACCATAGTTTTAAAATATATTAAAAAAAAAATAATACGTACTGGAGGTATAGGACATTCTGCTGGAAAAGTAATGGTTTTTATATATTGTCCATACATATTGCTTTGAGCCTTAATTTTCAATTCTTGACAAAAATCAATCAATTCGTGTGTTGCCATTGTTTCTTTTCCCGTGGGAAGTATCTTCTCTACTGTGATTTTTATCTAAACAAATAAAAATTAATAAAACACAATTATTAAATACTGCATTAATGTATGTTTGTTTACCTTCATTAAATCCTTGATCGTTTTTTTAAATATAAATTCTCCTTCTAGTTTTGCAATACTCTCATTGAGTCTTACAGCTTTTATCTTATCGGTTTCAATAAAATTTTGACTATCCGAATCACTACAGACTGTAACTCCCGACGAATAATTAAGTGTATAACTAACCTTTAACAAATTATATTTTTTTTTATATATATTATAAAAAAATAGGACGCAATGACATACTTTTTTCTTTGCTTGCACTTCTAGTGATTTTTCGCACATAATGAAAAATATTAAAATATTGCATATGCAACGTATTAATTTTTTATTGCGTGCGTTCGACATGATGATGGCTCCAACGATGAATGATTTGATTCCCACTGTATCTTCTGCCGCATTTAATATATATTTATTAATTCATTGTTGTTTAAATATAATTGGAATCCATAACAATAATTTGTAACAAAGTATTGTTCAGTTTCAACGCGTGCTAGATTTTGATCTATTTGTATTTAAATTTGAATAAACGAGAATTTATCGAGTAATTTTCCAAGAATTTTAAATAAATGCACGGGTATTGCAATCATTTTTCGATTAATAACTCTGACTCTGGCGACCTAATACTGATTTTTTTTCATTTATCTTAACAGTCGAATAGACTGTTAAGATAAATGCACTAACGCGGGTTCACACGAAACGTGCTATCTCTTGCGCTACAAAAGGCTTTCTTTTAAAGTTTTGCGACTGGACACAGTTTCATTCATTGCTCTGCATGCCCTTTGTAAAATATATGACATATGTATTTATTTATGGCTAAAAACTGTCCTTGAAATAATAGATTATTTGGATCGAAAACTTTCCAGTACTCTACACATCGACTGTAACGAATAGATTTTTGTTTATCCATTCAACAAAATAACTTTTTTGGAATATTTATGTGGCACAACCCGTCACATCCTTGATTACTAAGCTAAAATTACCTACATACTACATAAAGATATCTGTTTGTTTTTTATCGTCTAAAATAAAATAACTCATCATTTTCACAGCTCGAAAATTTTATTTCTTATCTAAATATTCTAATAATCCAATATAATATAAGTATATACTATACGTATAATACTTCTTTTTTGACCAAACTATCTCCAATAGGAAATAAGTTATTAAGCATTTTTTACAATGCCGCGCAAAATCGCAAGTTCGATAAAAATATGCGGGTTTAGGTGTAAGTTTTGCCTGAAAGCAGCGGGTGCTTGAGTGTTAAGTTGATTTTGTTAATAAAGAGATAATTTGAGTTCAACACTCAGTGTTTGTATTATCATAAGTTTTTTACATGCGGCCCGCACAACATTTTAAATTTGTAGCTGGCCCGTTGTAAAAAAAGGTTGCTGACCCCTTTTATCACCAGATGCTCTAAGGAATTTCATTCTACGAAAACCTTAAAAATTCTTTACTGCGCATACGTAAGAAGCCACCTTGAGTATGAAAGCCAAATATGGAACCAAATAATAATACAATTTAGCTTGACCGTATCGAAGCTATTCAAAGGCGATTCTAGAGATATCTTCCATTTTAATGGAACATTAAAGACGATAATTATGAATCTCTTAGGCTCCATTTCCTACCCCTCATTATAGACGTTATATAGCCGATTTAACTCTCACGTATACTACGAGTTGATATCAACTGTTCGGCTATCCCAGTGGTCGGCAAACTTATTAATAAAAGAGCCAAATATGTACATTACAATGATTAAAAAAAATTGAGAGCCAAATCTGTTTATTAATTTAGCAAACCTTCATTATAATTTTAGCACTTCATTAAATGATTTCGTACTTAATAAAATTTTTATTCTTTAATAAAAAGTATTAAGTAATTAAGGAATCCATAAATTTAAATCGTGACAATGGTTGACAAACACTTAATGCGGACAATGTCTTTGTATCACCTTGGAAAGTTTAATTAAGTCAGGTTTTATGTTGTTATTCTTAATTTTAGGCAGGATTCCAGGTTCTTATCAATAAAACGTCTTCTCAATTTACTCTCGATAAAGTTCATGCTTAAAAAGGATTGTTCGCATAAAAATGTAGAACCGAAAAGGGAAAGAACAGCAAACGTGAGTTTTTTCAACTGATCATAAGAGTCAGGAATATTATTCCAGGCGTTGAAGATGAACATGTCTCCCTTCTTCAGGTCTTTCAAAGCAGACCACTTGTATTGTGAACAAAGTTCATATTTGTTCTTCTCCAATATTTCCAAATCAACACAAAGACGTGCAAATTTAGAGCTCTATATTTCCTTGTTTTTTAAATCAAAAGGTCTCTCTGCTGTATTTAAATTCCTGAAACCTGCTGAAAAATGCTTCCCTCATATTTAAAATGATTGTTTTGAAATAGTATTTGTCAATAGATGAATTATTTTCTTGCCGATGCTTCAACAGAATCGGAAAGTGAAAGAATGTTTCCCTTTCAAAATCTTGAGCAAAAAGGGATAATTTGTTTTCGAATGAAATGACTTCCTCTAACATCGAAAAAATTGTGTTTTCTTTCCCTTGTAGTTTAGATTAAGAGCTGATTTAGATGAGACGTAATGTCTACCATGAAATAAAAGTTTTGGATCCACTGATCGTCTGTTAGTTCTGGATAGTGAACACCCTTCTCAAGAAGAAATGCTTTGATTTCTGGTAAAAGGGATTCGAAACGTTTTAAAATGATCCCTCTTGATAACCAACGTTCCATGTTATAAGCAGAGGATCTTCGGAATTCCACTTCCATTTTAATTAAAAATTCTTGAATTGGCGATGATTAAGAGCTTTAGCTAAAATGGAGTTCACCAATTCCATAACTTTACAAATTTCTTCTGGAAATGTCTGCGCACAAAGCGCTACTTGATGAATAATGCAATGGTAAGAAAATATCTTGTGATTATTCAACAGATTGCAACAAACCCCTTTCTTAAGCCGGTCATACTCTTGGCCCCGTCTGCTTGCCCGTGGAAATTTGTGCCAGAGCCGCACTTAAGGGGCCAAAGAGCCGCAAGCGGCTCCGGAGCCGCATTTTGCCGACCTCTGGGCTTTCCTAATGAAGCTTTATTTGACTGTCCCAAATCGATCCCGATGAAAATGGCCCCTTTTGCGTGTTCTTAACGTCTCTTCTATCAACATAACTCCTATATCATTAGAGTGTACAACGTTATCAATGGCTTAAATGAGGATATCGACTTATTTCATGCTAGCATAATGAATATTAAGAAGTCACGTTCTATGACGTTCTTTCAACAATAATAACTTTTATTGTAATTTTCTTTTTTCTTCTTCTAATATTTTTTTAACTCGTAATTTGTCATATTATTCTTGTGTCTGTTTATCTATCTGTCGGTAAAAACCTGTAATAAAAGCCTCTCACTCACTATATAACTATTGTCCTTGTATTAGTATTAATAATGTATAAATAAATAAATTAATATTAATTATTGAGCATGAGAGTTTATTAATTATATTAAATTAATTATATTATTTTAATATTTTTGATTGGAAAACTTGCCTTGGGGTTTAAGGAAAAAAGTATTGAACATGTGTTTTATTCTCATAAATCCTTCACGCCAAAGTATGAGCTAAATAATTGTTTTCGAATTTCATAAAAACAACATGAAACAATTTATAATACATAAAAACATAAGAATACATTCTGATTAGAAAATTCATCACGATTCTTGTTTACAATAAGTTTAAACCCAACGAAAATATGAATATTGTTATTTTAATACATTAAATAATATATTATGCATAGATTTTATTTCAGAGAACCAAAATTTTAATTATGGTCCCAACCACAATCTCGTTAGAACTGTACATGTTGTTAAGGGTTTGGCTGTTTTTGACACGTTTAAAAAACAGCGCTCTTAATAAATACCGGAAATGGGTAAATAGATTTTCAATTTTTGTTAATAATCATATATTAAAAAACATTATAATTTTTAATTCTGTTTATGAATATCAATAATTATGATTAACTGTTTAAACAAATAGTTTACGTATATATCCCTCGATTTACACGGTGGATCCGCCCCGTTGGGAGGCCGAGACTTAGATGGAAAAATAGAATTGAGGCGGATGCGTCTCTGTTGGGTCTCGGGCGATGGATGGAGGAGGCCCTAGACCCAGAGGGACGGCGTAATGCCCTTCAGGTGGCAAGGGCCACTTAAAGAAATAATAAATAATCCTTCGATTTACACGGTAGATGCGTTCCATGACATAATATCAATATATTAAATATTATAAAAGCAAAATGAAATTATTTTATTCAGAACTTTTGCTCTGAATTATTTTATTTAGAGCTTTTGTCTCCCAGAGCAAATGTTTTATTCTACTTTATAGACAGTTTGGAGTGGCAATCATTTTCAGTAAAAAAAAACATGAATTTCTTATTACTTTGAAGAACTAATCCTGTTCAATTTTTTAAGCATTTCTTCAACATTCGGGGTCAATATTTTGCACCATAATTCCCAGTTTTCTAGCTTAATCGATTACTTCGTTAATATTCGACAATTTTAAATTATATTTGAAACGTATGTTTAATGTTAGAGTCGTCCTTTAAAGGTTGAAATGATCCTTGATTTAATGGATGGATTTTTAAGGAGATTTTTGTCAGTAAAACACAACTCTTAGTTATTTTTCTGGAACAAAACAATTATAAAATCATTCCTTAAAAATGTATGTAGTCGTCTAAACCTTATTTTAGCCCTCCAATGTACAGGACTATAATCCTGTGAGAGCCTATTATCTAGGCTAGAGAACTCTGTTAATCAACGAAAGTTTTATAACTCGTCACTAGAGATCCAACCAAATTTTAGATATTTAGGGATTAGTGAAAATAATCTCGAGATTTTTGCAATTGATTTTTTATTAATCACAATCCATTGGTATGCGTAAAAAAAACATTTTTTTAGTGACGTCCGATGTGTTTTGTATCTTCCGAAGATTCCTACAAAAAATGACTAAAAAAATATGTTAGAAGTAATCTAGAAATTACCTCCAGTAGTCAGAGCAATTAGTATACTAAACCACTTATTTGATTACGTAAATATTTTCAATGTAAAGTATCGCCAGTCTGTTGATCAGTTGTATTAGATTTTATAATTTCTTATAACAGCGCAATTAGTGATGATACTTGTTCTTATATACAGACAACCCTCCTATAGCGTTCACTTCTATAGCGTTAGAGGCGGTTTTTTATATAGCGGTCCTTTCTATAGCGCTCAACACAATACAGTTAGATAGATCAACATATGAGAGAGCATTTTAAAATAATTAACTAGAAAAACTGTCCCTTTGAACTCCCCTGGCACATCTGTTGCGAATGAAAAAACTGGAAGAATATGCTAGGTCAATACCCCCTCGCGTCTATAGGCACGAGCTATTGTTATCCAACTAAACACGTGCAAGGTCATTGATAATATAAAAATGGATCAAATGTTTGATTTGCTTCAAATCGCAAAATACAATTAAAAGAACCTAACCCCAAATTTTGTATGAATGCCTAACTTTCTATAGCGTAGTCCCTATCTGAACGCTATATTATTTTTTTTACCTCTATGTATTATTATTTTTTTAATTGCCTCTTCACCTGTTCATCAATTTTATTGTCTTCGAATAATTTAGAATTAAATAGATATTTAAGTGTATCGGTTAAACCTGTTCGTCTTCGTTTTTCTATAGATTTTTCTAGAAAAATTAACATGTGATTGCTCAATACAGTTTTCAGGTTGCTCAATAGCTTGAAACTTTATTTTAAAATTGCTGGTATCACCTCGGAAACCTTAATTTCTGGAATTTCGCGGATGTCACGGAAAATTCCTAAAATTTATTTGTATACTTAGTTAAAAAATATAAATCATTCTAGCATATTGTATTTTTTTTGTTTTAAAATATGTATTGTATTTATTGTCAACTCAATATGCTATTATTTTTTTTAATTTAACTTGGTGATTGTAATCAGAGTATTGATTTCTGCATATTTTTATATAATATCTGTTTATATCTTGTGTTGTAACATTTATGTTAATTAAATCTGCAAGGCGAGTAACCTATTATTTTCATTATTTTCAGATACTGGAAGAAAATGAGTGTATAATCAAAGACTGAAAAACTCTTTGAACAATTAAACGCGTTCTTTCGTTCCGGCATTTTCACGATATTTACATGGATATTACTAAAAATTAAGATTTCCATATAAATTCCGACGTATTTATTTTCTTAAATAAATTTCTAAATATGAAATTTTTCACGATGGAGCTTTTATAACCGCCAACATGGGCGCCAATCAGTCGGGCAGGGACGACATCCACTTTGACGACAGGGATGGTGAGTAGATCATACTAAAATATTCAACCCTTTTCTATTATCGAATAAAAGCTTTCAGGATATGAATCAAGACCTTTCATGCATGTAAATATATTTTTCCGCAAATTTCAAATAAATAATCAAATATTTTTTATGTATTTACAGTCAACTTTGATCATTTTCACATTCTGCGAGCAATCGGAAAAGGAAGTTTCGGAAAGGTAATTATTAAAAATATTTTTTTATTATCAATTGCGATTTTATTAAGAATCTGGTTCTATGAGACAATCGAAATAAAAGCATCCTAATTTAGTATTTTTAGTTGATGATAATAATCCACTGCCAACCTTTTCATATTGATAATACGTAAACGTTATGAAGTATTTACCTACCATCATCGAATTTAATGGAAGACTTGATGTATCAGCTATCAAATTTTTAACTTCATATTTGCCCTGAATATTTATATATTATTAATATAATGATTGATTACAATATATTAAAAAAAAAAACAATACTAACTGGAGGTATAGGACACGAAGGAAATGTAATTGCCCTTAAAAATGTAGCCTTTGTATTATTACTATGTCTTTCAATCAACTCCTGGCAAAAGTCCTTTATATCATAACTCAAAAATATCTCTCGTGTTCCAGACGGTAACACTTTGTCTACTACAACATTTACCTGAAAATTAATATGAATATATTATTACAAATAATCGGATACATTGTTTAAATTATTTTAATGACCTTGACAAGATTATCAATCTGTTTTTTTAACGTAAAGATACCGTCTAGCATTGCAATACTCTCGTTGAATCTTACAGCTTTTAATCCTTCCATATCCATAAAACTTTTACTGTCTGGATCATCGCACACCTGAATATCCGATGAATAATTCATCACATATTTTCCTTGCTATGTAAGAAAATTTACATTAATAATCGATTATATTATAAAAAATAAATTGCATTTAAATCACCTTTTTCTTTCCGTGTACATCGATCAGATTGGCACATAATAAAGACAATAATATTATATTAATATTGCGTGCTATCCACATGGTCATAGTTATGCTAATGAATCTAGATAATTATTGACTATAATATATAATTAGACTATTAATACATTTTTAAACGACTGAAATATATAAATGGTTTTGTTAAGGCACGTGTGTATAGTCATTTATTTTAAATTATGATAAATAATTATTAATAATTATCATTATCAGGTGGTAGATAGATTAGTGTAGGAGGGAAATTGATATTATTCAGCAAAGTTCGAATGGAAAATTCTTTGCATTCGTTTAGCTACTAATATACGTCTTAATAAGTGTTTCTTTATTAGAATTCACGGATATATAACTTTATATAATCCTGTAATACTCTAATAACTGTAACGGGGTTATAATTTCCTAATATTTACAGTAAACTTTCAATAAATTAAATTATTTAAATCAGGGATGAGCAACCTTTATTAACAACGGCCCAGCTACCAATTTAAAAATGTTGTCCCGGCCGCATGTAAGAAATATGATAATACAAACACTGAATAATGAACTTGATGTATATCCTTATTATCAAAATAATCATAGTATAAAAAAATACTGAAAACACTCATTAATATGTTGATGAAGATTATCTAACCGATCCGTCACAGCGGCTCGAAATCAACCGAGTCGTCCGAAGAGGGTCTATTTTCCATTTACATGATATAATCCAAGCATTTCAAATCAAGATATTTAGAAAATCTTGATTAATATATTTACAAAAAAAGGATTCTATTTTTTATGTGTTACACCGGAAACGTGTTGTTGGATACCATGTTATAGAAGGGTTTCCTATATATCAACATATTAGCTGAGATTTTTTCTATAGCATCTTGAATTCTATGCTCTACTTTTTGCAAAAGATCTGTTATTTTCGCATGTTTTACTTTCTTCACGAATATTAATATTTATATATATATATATATATCGCGGGCGGGGTTTATATCAATTTACCCCCCACTCGCCTACCCTCCTTCGCCCGGCGGCACCATCATAGCCGCGGGCAAACCAGCGACCAGATAAGTCAATCCAAACAACTACCCACATTTTTTATTCACAGGTTTTATTCATTCCCCAATTTATATAGCTATTTTACTTGTATCGTGTTAATTACTTTAGATATTTTGATCGCCTTCAAACCGATCGAAGACAAAGCGACAGCTCGCCAACAAATAGTGAGGTGTCTTAAACCTTTCTGCGACGGCGAGATCCCATACTAAAATCTTAAACTATCCAATATTAACCGGCCACTCTAAGGGCCACCACCTATAACTTTCCAACGAATTACTCAGGGATTCAGAATATAAATTTATCACCTCCCAACCCCTACCGGGGGGGGGGGTAGCCACCAAGAACTTTTCGAAAATGAAAAACAATTATCTACCATAAAAATTGATGGTCAGCTTCTCATTACATTTTTTACATTACAGTCAACATAACCCTTCATAGAGTTGACTAGAAGCCCAATTGAACTTTGATTAATACCCAACATTTTAATTAATTAACAAATGACATTCGTTGAGTTTTGATTGTACATAAGATATTAAAAAACATAAATTTATTAATAATTATTTTGTAGAAACATTATGCTAAATTAAAACAAATTTAATTTATTGATATGATCCACATATAAATTTACTGAAAACAATGCTAAACTGTAAACACGAGCGATAAGTATCTGTGAACAATTAAATAGTCGTACAATATATTCTGAACAAGTATCATAATTATATGATTATGCTCGTTATGTATTATTTTGTGTATTTCGTATCAATGTCAAGTACGATTATCCCCTTTGACCTTTTCAGCAGAAAATACGCTGAAAATTATCTTTGTGTATGATAAATGATAAAAATACAACTCTGTTTTCGTCACAATGCCGGAGAATATCTTATTGAAAAATATTCATTTTGAGGAAATATTCAGAGTTTCGTTACATGGATTAATTAAAATCAATGGAATTCATTGAAATATTGTATGAAACTTGATAAGGGTTTGCGGTCGTTGGACTGAAAATTTGGGTTATGCTTTAAAAATAGATTGGTCAATTGAATTTCAATGAGGTTCATGACAATGATAATTTTATGGCCTCGGCTGTAAATAGAATCGTAACGTTTATATCTTAAAAAAATAACAAGATTTTCTCTTATTTTTCAGCATGCTTATAAATCAAAGAAATCAATCACAAAGTCTTTATTATATTTTTACATAATAGAAAATGTTGAATTAATCATCATTAAAATTATTTATTATAAAATAATCCATAAAATAAACAAAAATAATTTATGATCCTGTCATAAAAAGTATATTTTTTTTTAAAGCGAGTTGAAAAAACATTATTCATAATTACATTTTTCCGCGCTTCCGGCTAATGATCTCGCAAATTTGAATATATTTCTTGAGTTATTATAATTTTTATATATTATGACACTTTAAAATATTTGTTCAGGTATGCATCGTTCAGAAGAAAGACACAAAACAGATGTTCGCTATGAAATATATGAACAAGGCAGCCTGCACAGAGAGGGAAGCCATGAGAAATGTCCTGAGAGAGGTGGAACTACTGACACAATTGGAGCATCCGTTCCTCGTCAATTTGTGGTTCAGTTTTCAAGGTAAATTTAAATCTGAATAATCTGAAATTAATTTTAAACCTATGTCTGCCTATGTCTCGTATACTCATAAATCCATATATGTATAAAAACGTTCATCTTTTTTTTTAATTATTATTTTAATCAACTGGCTAGATGGTTGTAAAGTAATGAAAAATTGTTTCGGCCGTAAAATGTGATGAAAATCTGATGTGTAATCAAAACAAGATGATTAATTGTTTTTCTGAAATTATTTTTGTTTTGAAAAATCCATTTATTTTCTCCATATAGCAAAATCATAGAACAATACTTATTCATTTTCACATGTATGAATAAACTCTCCAATCTAAATTTTAATTGAAAATATTCGCATCCAATCAAACTTTTCTAAACTCTCGCGTGCACGTTTAATACAAAAATAATGTTAACGTAGATGAATTTTCCCGTCATCACAAAAAACAATAAATAATTCATAAGGCGCTCTAATATATAGAATATAATGACAATTTCCAGCACTAATATATAATATTAATATTTCATAACGTGGCTATAAATTATTTAGCAACATATGAACCGTCGTTTGTGCGAAATTAGAAAACTTACTTTGCGCTCTGTAAACTATATTTGTTATTTATGATATTATGTCTGAAAACTATTTATTAAAAATTTATTCCATGAAATGTTTGAATCAATTTAAAGTTTAAATTATTATTAATATTTTTTTTGATAATATTTCGCAGAGGAAATGGCATATATCCCATAATTACGCACTCGAGTGCCCTCTCGGAGTTGTTGGAGTGTGCAAATTCTTTGAATTTCCTTCAACAAACTCTCACTCTGTATTTTTTGTCTCTGTAATTAAATTTATTGCCACTTTAGCCGTGAAAGTATAACTCCGGTTTATTTCTAATAAAATATTAAGAAAAACACGAGCGTGCTGTATGTGTTTCCTGGTTGGAATTCTAAACGATTTCGTTTACACGATTGGTATTGAATCTGAATGAACACGTGTTATGACTGAAACACGTGTATGCATATGAAGTCTATATTTAATTTATATTAAATATCTTTTTTAATAAAAATATATAAATAATAATCAAATGTAACAGAATAAAATTATTAAATATAAATCTTTTGAGGAAGAAAAATTACAATTTGTGTTATATGCCCTAAAACAGTGTCTGCCAAACTGTGTGCCCCGAAAGAATAAGCCTCAAAACTGTTGAAAACCAAAACATAAATTCCATCACATCGAAACAACTCTTTGTGAGCAGAAATAATTTCTTTTTTCGTTGCTGGAAATATGGGTTATGATTTTCTTCACGGGGAAAATGAATGTCTAGAAGTAAGATTTCTTTATGATTTTTTTGAGAAATTATACACTTTAAATTCAAGCTTACAAGGAGCTAACGAAAATATCAATACAATTAAAACCTTTCACTGACAAGTTAAAACTCACAGCTTGAATGCTTTCCATGTATAAATCCTTCCTCAAATAGATTTAAAATTTTGCCAGAAGTGCAGAGGACATTAGAAGTTCTTTGTGCATCATTTTCAAAGTGTTTTGAATCACATTTTTGATTATTAAATGTGAGTCATATCAGAAATATTTTGATATTTTAAGAACTTATAAAATAAACCTAGCAGAAATTAAGAGAAAGCTTTTTTTAGAATACAGTCAACTCTTCTATAGCGTTAACTTCTATAGCGTTTGCGGTGGTTTTTTGTATAGCGGTCCCTCCTATAGCGTTCATTTTACAAAACGCAATATTTTCGAGGTAAAATTAGAATTT
Source organism: Philopotamus ludificatus (assembly GCA_022495035.1). Classification (NCBI taxonomy): domain Eukaryota; kingdom Metazoa; phylum Arthropoda; class Insecta; order Trichoptera; family Philopotamidae; genus Philopotamus; species Philopotamus ludificatus. The sequence goes on along the minus strand of JAGXCT010033526.1, from coordinate 38,314 downwards.
TCGTATTAATAGTGTGCTGTTTGCCCCTTTACCTCGCTAGGTGCGTTCTGTTCTTTTTAGGGGAATCACCGTCTAAAAACATTCCAGGGATATTCATCACAATTCAGTAAGAAAATATTTTTCTACTTCTTTATTTTTTTATAAATTGAGGAACTGGTATTAAAAAAGTCTCGACGGAACGTGATATTAGATGACTCTGACAGTAATTAAATGCACTATTTTTTCTTTCTTCGATTATTCTTTGTTTTTAATATATTTTTATGTTATATTAATATGTATCCTAAAAAAATCATATATCCGAAGAGGTTTCATAATTTATTTTAACCTTTTTATTATATATTCATCATATGCTAAAGCATTTTAAAATAATTAACTAAAAAAACTGTCCCTTTAAATTCCCCAGGCACATCTGTGGCGAATTAAAATACTGGAAGAAATATGCTAGGTCAATACCCCCTCACGCCTATAGGCACAGCTATTGTTATTTAATTAAACACGTGCAAGGTCATTAAAAATATAGAAATGGGTCGAATGTTTGATTTGGTGCAAATCGCAAAATATAATTAAAAAAACCTAACCACAAATTTTGTATGGGTGCCTAACTTTCTATAGCGTTTTTTTTTATAACGTGGTCTCTATCTGAACGCTATAGAAGGGTTGACTATAATTGCCTCTTAAGCAATAGACATGGGTATATAATTTTATGAATAATCCTTAATTTTTCATCTTGATTCGTTTTTATATAATGCATTATCATACATACATTTTTCTTAAAAATTTATTACATAAATGTTAGAAAAATATAAACAGATGATGAAAGCTTTATTGAAAGAACAAACTCTTATTCTTCACTTATGATAATATTTTTCAGCTAATAAAGAAAACTTAAAGTATATTTGATTTCATTAACAAAGATTTTTATATAATTTTAAAGTCTTGTGATGTGTCTTTTACTTAAACAGCTTATAATACAATTAATTATTGTTTTTAAATACATATATTTAGGATAATTTTTAGCAACGATTATGGATTTTATATAAATAAGTTAGGCTGAAAACTGTGACTATATGACTAATTAATTATTTATGATAAATATAATGCTCTAGGTAATATTAAATTATTCATTTTGGCGAGTAGCATTAATCGTAAACTTATACATTTAACAATTCTTGTTTATAAACACACTTATTAATTTTAAAAAAAAATAGAATATACTAAAAAGAAATAATAAAACAATATTTTTCAAGGTTTCTGTATCATAAAGTGTAGGGAAAATATGAATACATTATAATAACAATTTTAAATATATACTGAGGAAAAATCTCTTATATATATTAAAATATACAATATTCAGCAATAAAAGAGTAATTCGTTTTACCCACGATATAAACTATTCTGCGGAATATTTTGCCTTATCTATCGCCTCGGTACCGACCTTTTTTCTACTTTAGCACCGATATTCGCATCGGCATATTTAATTTTAAAACCCCATGTTCCATTTCGTGTGCGTATTCCATTCCTATTGTACAGATATAGTGGTAATAAAAAATGATAATAAAAAAAACACAATATTCCGAAAAGCCTTTTCTCATATCCGCGGATAAACAGGCAATATATTCCGCGTGGCTTTTTATTTCAGCATCGCAGTTCATAGTTGGGATTCAAATTTTCTATTTCCGTAATGCCGAGCCACGGATTTGGCTTTGCGGAATGGATGTAAATATCAAGCGCGACGAAGAAAACTTTTGCGCGGAAAACTACCTGAAACACGTTTCAGGTGGCAGCGCTCTGCGCCGATATTTTATAAACTTAGACATGTGCCAAATAACAATATCGAATATCTAGCGCCGTGATCCCCAGTCAGAGACTGTAAAAGTCGGTAATAACAATTGAGGTAGTATTTTTTAAACACATTTTTCTTGTTACAGAAATTCCCAAAATTATTAGAATAATTTATTTATTTATCATAAAAAAAACAATGCGTTATTGGTATTTTCTCATATAAATGATCAACGAAATGGCAATTTTTAACATCAAAAATATCTACATAGTCGGCCAGTGGTTAAGCAGAGTAATAGCTCTGGTTACCGTGAGAGTTTCTGAGAGCACCTGTCCTCACATTTGCCTATAAGGGCAACTCGCACAATACGAGGGGGCTAGGTACTGCGCCAATCAACGGCAGAAGAAGTTCTTTGCCAAGTAGATCAACCTTCTTTTCTCGAGGGTTACATATCCCAGGCAGCCATGTACCCATACACTAGGGCAGGGGTGAGCAACCTTTTTTTACAACACGCCTAGCGTGTAAAAAATATGATAATTACAAACACTGGGTGTATCTCCTTATTAACAAAATAATCATAGTATAAAAAAAATACAGAAAACACTCATTAATATGTTGATAAAGATTATCTAATCGATCCGTCACGGTGGCTTGAAACCAACCGCGTCGTCCGAAGGGGGTCTATTTTCCATTATAAATGATAAAATCTAAGCATTTCAACTCAAGATATTTAAAAAATCTTGATTTATATATTTACAAAAATAAAGGATTCTATTTTTTATGTATTACGCCGGAACTGTGTTGTTGAATACCGTGTTATAGGAGGGTTTCCTATATATCAAAATATTAGTTGAGATTTTTTCCATAACATCTTGAATTCTATGCTCTACTTTTTGCAAAAGATCTGTTATTTTCGCATGCTTTGCGTTATTAACAAATATTAATGTTTTTATATATATATATTTTTTTTATTAATAAGATATTTTACTACTTCTGCTGATTTAAACGATCCGTCACGGTGACTCGAAACCAGCCACGTCGCCCGAAGGAGGTCTATTTATAAGGGAAAATAGACCCTAAGAATTTCAAGTCAAGATATTGATGAAATCTTCATCAATATCTTGACTTTTTTTTTTAAAAAAATAGATTATTCTGAAAATAAAAATAGTTATTCATGATACGCTTCAGATTTTGGATTTTTAAACTAATCAATATGACGCGTAAATGACACGCGCACCCGACGATGTCCTGTCGCACACTAAGGACACGCCACCGATAGACCAACCACTGTGGCACGTGTCAGTACTATACGTTTCACTCGCACTTGGCACATCATTACAGATGCGAGCGAAAATAAATATCGCGTTTCACACAACATTTCGCAATTGCGAATAATTAAGTTAGCAATTATTTATAATATTTATTTTTTAGACTTTTTTAAATAACTAGTTTATAATATATAGGATTCATATTAAAATAATTATTCCAAATAGATCAAATCCAAATCAGCACGGCTAAGTTAATGACAAATTTGGCATTGCTTCGTTGCCATTAATTGGTATATATTT
>JAGXCT010033526.1:0-34301 GCA_022495035.1 Philopotamus ludificatus | reverse complement strand
GTCGTATGTCACATATTGTTTCCTCTCTGTAAGGTAACTCGAGAAGAATCGTACGCGATTATCCGAGAACTCAAAACATTCTAGTTTAAAAATGAGTCTAGCATGATTGACTTTATCAAACGCTTTTTCAAAGTCATAATTCTACTTTCAAAATGATGAAATATCGATATAGAGAGAACAGCGAGTGGTCTGTAATTGCTAATATTAGATTCCTCTCCTTTTTGAATATGGGAGTAACTTTCGAAAGTTTCCACAAGTTTCCATAATAATATCTAACTGCTGCCTTTGTATTTATAAGTACAAATAATAGTGATTGTAATCAACTATGTGCGTATTTTTACGACTGCTATTAATTTTATACACTATACAGATAGGTTCCCGAGGTAAAAGCTAATTTTAGCAAATTCAATTACATTTATCGCAATTTTATTGCGATATAAAGTGCGAGTAATAAAATCGTTATTTGTCCTAATACTAACACCTATTGTCCCTCCCTGTGTACAATTTATTATTTATTTAATGCCAATCGATATTTATATCTATCCCTGGTTGCGAATTATACATTAAATCCGTTCATTCAATAAACTTAAAGCTCGACCCAAAAAACCTCAAGTAAAATTTGAATAAAAAAATATTTTTCAATGAAAAAAATGTTTCTTGTGTTAAAATTTATTAGGATTAAATATAATTACATTGATTAGTATATGCGAAAACAAATAAGAAAAGTAATAATGTTTTGTCATTTAACATGAAATCAATGTGCCGAACAGAGGAGAGCAAAGTTCATTAATCAAAGTTTCTAGACACATCAGAAATCAAATTATTAGAAACAAATTATACAAGATTTGAATGAAGAAAATTTGAGTGAAATAATTCAATGTAATAAATGACGCGTTTAAACCTTTTGTCTCTACTAAGTCATGTAAATGCATATTGCATTATTATTAAAATAATTACTAGTGATCTGTTGAACTTCATAATAGCATAAATTACATTGATTAGAGTGTTTTAATGAAGCTGAAACCATCCATGATCCAATTTTATAAGATGATTCGTATATTACTCGATGTATTTATGTTAATCTGAATTCTAACTATTTATATAATATATTAAATAAATATTGAACGTAAATATTTAAATTAGTAGAATGAGAAATATAACTAGGACTTGAATATTATCAAAAAAAATCAAATAAAGTACTATACTCGTTAAAAAAGTCTATGGAAAAGAAATATAAAGTAATAAATTGAATAACTAGCATATATTTTTTTATATTTTATTTAATAATATTAAATTATTAATTAAATGTTTCTTAAAAAAATAAAGAAATATTTAAACTTCCCATAGCACATATTTAAATTTAATATTATATCGATTACAACCTCTTTAAGTCCATGTACTATTTAGCCGATCCGTCACGATGGCTCGAAATCAACGGCGTCACCCGATGGGGTCTATTTACTATGGAAAATAGATCCCAAGTATTTCAAGTCAAGATATTGATGAGTTCTTCATCAATATCTTGTTTAAAAATGCTAAAAAATGGATTATTCTGAGAATAAAAATAGTTATTCATGATATACTTCATAATTTGGTCAGTATTTTGGGTTTTTTTTAGTAGACGCACGCATTACTAGTGCGGTTTCACTCGCACATGCACATCGTGCCGGATGCGAGCGAGAAAAAACATCGCGTCTGTTTTAATATTTTTTTTCGCAGATGCCGAAAATAAAGGTCAATGATTATTTATAATATTTATTTTTTAGACTTTCTTAATAGGATTTTTTGATCAAATTTTTGATCCCAAATATACCCCATGGGCACGACTAGGTTAAACAAGCTTGTAATTTTTTTTGTCAAAAATCAAAATTATTTTGCTTTGCGGCTCTTTGTTTTATTTGACGTTTTATAAAACTTATATGATTTTTCACATTTTTTTTATATAAATAAAGCTTTCATAATTAGGTTTTAATTAATAGTTTTATTTTATTAACTAGGCGTATTTTATACAATATATTCTTTGATTTCTCAATATATTTAACACTAAAAAATCCTATTGTTGGTCTGCGGGATTTAAAATTATGAATTTAGTGGCCCGCAAGGTTCTAAAGTTTGGCGATCTCTGGTTTATATTATTATTATTATATTACGTACGTATTTCTTACAGTTTGAGTAGATTTTTTAAATCACAATCCTTTTTTAAATCACAAGCCATGAGGTGCTAATATTTATACCTTATAGAATTTTAAAAATCCGTTTTTACACGATGTGTGTACATCTATATTCAATGTATTGAGAGAGTTTTTTTAAGAAAAGAAAATTCCTTTGAATAATATCATGTCAGTTGCAACTGATGGTGCTCCAGCTATGATAGGGTGCTATTATTTATTTATTGAAAAATTCGGTGCCAAAAATATTAGCAGTGCATTGTGTGATTCATCGACAACATTTAGTTGTAAAAAATTTTGGTGATCGCCTGCATCGTTCATTGCAATACGTAATTACAGCAGTTAACAAAATCAGGAGCCGTGCACTCTATGACAGATTGTTTGGACAACTTTGCATCGAAAACGACGAAGACTTCCATCGTTTGCTTCTCCACACAAAAATACGTTGGTTGTCAAAGGGGTCATGTTTAAATATGATAGTAAATAAATTTCCAGGGGGGTCTTTGGAATTTTGTGTCTGAAAGGGGGGCCATGGGTCGAACAAGTTTGGGAGCCTATGTGTTACACAATAACGCCAGACCACACACAGCAAAAGTAACTCAAGAAAAAATTCTGGAGCTCAACTGGTCTGTTTTGCCACATCCACTCTACTTCCTAGATCTTGTTCCTACGGAGTACCACCTTTTCTGTTTCTTACAGAATTTTTTGAATGGAAAAACTATCATTAACGATGAGCAAATCAATCAGGCCCTCGATACTTTCTTTCAGTCCAAACTCACCAAATTTGATTAGGAAGGGATCGATAAGTTGCCCATAAGATGGAAGAAGGTTATATTTAATAATGATGAATACATAATAGATTAATAAAAAAATTCGAAAGCTATTTATGACTCAACCTAATAAATTATCTATCCGATGATAACTCAATCCTCGTGTGGTCCTGAGTTCTGACGCATAAAATCAACCACCAAATAAATTGTCACTTAAAAGGGGTCGCATACATATGTATGTATATGCATACATATTAATGTCAGCTTGTGCAAACTCCCCAGTTATACTCGGACTCAGTCAATCTCATTAACCCAGATCTGACTAACCGACCCATTTACATTTCCGCATGGCAAATGGCTTATCGCTATAATTGAAATTTACGCTTTGCATATATTTTTTATGATTATTTTTTCAGACGAAGAAGACTTGTTCATGGTGTCAGATCTGTTACTCGGCGGAGATTTGAGATATCACATCCAGCATCAGGTCGTGTTCAGCAAGGAATCCGTAGTGCTAATGGTATACGAGCTGGCAACCGCTCTGGATTATTTGCATGGAAAGAGGATACTGCACAGGTATGGCGCAAAATGTTTTTTTTTATATTTAAATATTTATTTCCCCTTCCTTAGATCGCTCGGTTTATATTTATTGCTCGGCCCAGCACCCGAAGAGACCGCTTGTCCAATAAATCCATATTACCTCTACACATGGCCTCCCAGCTTTCACAATTTCCCATATCGGTGACCTCTACAGTGTTGCTCGAGTGCCAAAGAAAAAAAATAAATGGTACGTGACGACTTGTTGAATCCAACAAGTGAACAACTAAACAACAAAAGCTCGCCGACAAGAAATATTACACTTTTCGCTTTCACACGTATCAAACGCTCTGAAAAATATTTTTCAGGCCTGGAAATATATTTCATTTTGATTACGCAGTAGAGCTACTTCAGTGTTTGCCCGTGAGCAACATATTTATCTTGGTACAGGGTGGCACATAAACGAATGTATTTGACTGCTGACTCGTTCTGTCTCGATACATAAAATATTTGATGAATTGCGATGAAGGCCAATTCTGGTTCATTTGAAATCAATCAATTTTCGCAAATGGATGATTCATCGATTTGTGCAAATTGATGGCAATAATAATGAGAATAATATACGAATATATTCTATTAATGCTCATGTCTGTGTAACGAAATAACAGGACAATGCTTTGTGGTACAAATTTTATTTTATCAATAGTTCAAACACAAAAATACAAGAGTCAGGTTTCGTTTTTCTCAAAAAATCTTAATTTAAATTGCACGTTATTATTTTATGTACTATAATAAAGCCTATTCTATTTATGTTTATTAATATATAAATATATATAGCAATTAGATTTATATATTGTTCATTTCAAACAAAAGTTTTGATGAAGAAGTTTTCAATTTATTAGTTTTTGAATAATAAACAACTTTATTAATATATCATGAAATACTGTATTTTTCCCATTATTTATAAAAATATTGTTTTTTTTAATTAATACATAACACCGGTAATTTAATATACAAAATTGTACAGATTAATATGGCATAATTGTAAAATTTTCATAGTTGCTATTTTTAAATATTTTTTTTAATATTGTAACAATGTATATTATTAAATTTTATTATTTGATATTGAAGAATATATATTTATCTATATGTATTTCAAATTTCATAAGTCTAGCTCATATGGAAAAGAAGTAATAATTTTTTGGCAGTTGAATGATCCTTCCCACTGTGCGCTGGGTTATTGGGATAGTGAATTTAATATTTAACCCGTTTAATCCCACGGGGCCGATCATCGGCCCCTACTGATGTATGCGAAAATTCCCAAGGGGCCGATCATCGGCCTCAAAACATTCAAATAAAAAAAAATGTTTACAGTTTATGACGAGTTGTTGATTTTTAACATGCATATAGAATTATGTTCATACATTTTTTTTTATTTAATATAAAAATAATCGCAACTCCTCTCAAAAAAACTGATTAGATTATTTAGAAGGTATTAAATAATTATAAGAATCTTTATACAAATTTATTAAAAGGAAGGATTCATGATATATGCTAATTTTGCGAAACTAAAAACCATTTTCTATTTTCATTTACAATTAATTTCTTTACATAAAATAATTCATTTTTAGGTTTAAAATGATTCAAACCCAAAGTTTATATAGTTTTAAGAATAAATGTTTTTTTATTTTGGTTGTTTATGTTTTTATTGATATTTGAAGATTAGTTATTATTACACATTCTACAGTGAGGGCCCTACAGAAAGAATTATGTTTTTAAACGAATCATTAGCTGAGATAAAAAAATAATGAAAACTATCGTTTTTTACCAAAAAATTGCCTGGGATTCTTCGCATATTCCATGCAAAAAAAGTCTGGGATTAAAAGGGTTAAATAAGAGTTATTAAACACGGTTTTATTCTTAAATAATTAATTATAAGCTTTTTGAGCGAAATATGGATATCATAAAAATGATCAGATCAGATGATGTCGTTCTGATAGGAATTCTGATAAAAATGGGAAAAATTACAGAATATATTTGAAAAAACAGGCACAATCAATGAATTATTGCAGAAATTTTTATTTAATGTTATAAATGTTGAATGAACATTATTCATCTATGTCTATCTTTTTAACCCTTTAATCACCAAGCCAATTATATGCATTTTTACCGTACGCCCCATTTTCAAATATTAACTTTAAATAAAATGAAACGGCTCAACATATCGACATTCTAACAATCACATTCCCTTTAAAATATGTTTCTGCATTTATTTTCATTTAAAAATATTTTATTTATTCATGAATAAATTCGTAGTAGCGTTTGCCGTGGCGTTGGTAGTTAGACCGATTTCGCGTGCCTGCACGCCGTGGCGTCTGAACGGTTAAGTTACTGTTTTTTTTGTTAGTAATTTTGTTCCTTCGATAATTTCATAACAATTTATTATTTTCTCGTATAATATTGCTGTAAAATAAATAAATCTTATTAGGAATATATCTTATTTTTCAATTTTTAGTCCGGCTATTTTATTTAATGTTTTTATGTATATTAAAAATGTATAATAAACCGATATTTACATTTATATCTTTTCGATCCAACAAAAAACTGTGTTGTTTCTGGCTTTCGCTTCAATTGCGATTCGAAACCCTAATAAAAATATTTTAAAAATAATTACTTGGAACTGAACTGAAAACCTGAAAACCCGTTATTTTTTATTTTATTTAATGTTTTTATGTATATTAAAAATGTATAATAAACCGATATTTACCAAGTGTACTAACATAATAAAAATATGTTACAATTGTACAATTCACGAATATTATATATAATATAAGTATTTGTTCAATTTTTTCAGTGTACATAAGTCAAAGGTTTTTCATCCCCTGTCGTGTTTTTCAATAACTATCTTGTAAGTTAATTCCTGAATTATCCTATGTTATAAATTTATATTATAATTGCTGTATAATCGAAAACAATTTTCCGATTTTCATAGCTAAAGACAAATCCTATGTAATGTATCATTTATTATTTACTTTATTTAATATGATATACGTCTAGTGCTTAAAATATATTACTCAGCCTACAATATTAGCTTATACGATATATTCCGAGCTATTACGAGCTAAACCTAAGCCTATTATCTATCAATAATAAATAAGCATGTTCGTTATAACTGCACGATCTCTCCGATTCTATTTTTATATTTCTATATATATTTTGTGGAAAACTGAAAATTACTCGGCGTCGCGATGAATTATTCGAATTTTCCACTTGCGGTACAAATCAGATCGATTGAAAAATTTTAATTGGGCTTCCAATTAACATTACACTCAGTCAACCACTCGATTAATTGATCGAACGAGATCAAAAGCACTAAATAATATTAAGCACGGATTGATTTTATGAGTGGTCGAGGTCAAAATTAATTAAAAGCCTGATTTTAATAAATAAATATTCGGTTTCTCCGCACTTTAATATGTGCATAGATAGAGGCTTCATATTCTAATGCAAGTCCGACTCGGTTTTGAGACCATCAATTCAGCTGGGAGTTCACATGAGGTTTCATAACTCATGAGTTTTCATAAATATTTACTTATATTCACTGCGATGCGAATATCGTCAGTAAACTCACTGAATTTTTAAAACTCGATATAAGGAAGAATCATGCGATTTTTAATTAATTTTAATGTGAAAGTATTATTTCTCGAATAACAATATGTTTATTTATTTCAGGGACATTAAACCGGATAATATTCTGCTCGATGAAGAAGGTAATAAAATTATTTTTACTCATTTTTTTTATTAAACAATATCCATATTAAAATTACTTATATATATATATTTATTATACGTATGTGTATACATATTTTTCGTTATTATCGTGTATCATATATCACATATTCCTTGTACGATCATAAACTGTCACAACTGAACGGCTCCTTGACTGATATGTGGAAATTTGACATTTCCATTCGGCTATCGGATGAGGCCCCTAATGTATCTCGCGAATCTTCCACACTCGCATATGTTATCGAATTTTTTGACATGGCGAATAGTCGTCATGGTGATTAATGTTTTATATTTCTCAGCGCATTTCGGTCGTCACTATCAGACAGTGATTAAGTAAAGCCATCAATCCATATTCGGATGCGAAAGAATCGCTCCAATCACTCACCATACGCCGAGGAAATGATACGGAAAACTATCCATTTGGAGAATAAAAATCAAGTTAGCATCGGGACAAAGACACGCATCATTATACAAAAATTAAATTTTTCAGCTGAAAAAACGCGTTTACAACAAAATATCATAATATGAAAATAGAATTCACTGAAAATCAGGTCTGAAATTGCTAAAATATTATATAAACTAAATCAAAAATACCCAGTATAAGTAATTAAAGGCGTTTAAATTTAAATGAAAATGATTAGCAGAATTTCATATTTATGAGAATAAATTAAATTTATTCGACGAATGCCAACTGAGGGAAAGATGAAAGATATTGCGAAGAATGCGTTTCGCAAAATACTCCTCTGATGTATATAATGGCGCAAAGAAACATCACAGCTTTTGAAGTTGATCATTAAATGGTGTCGAGTGAGTGTCGAAGCTGAAAAATACAAAAAAATATAGAATCGCCCAATGGCAACGATACAGTTTTTTCACGTCAAATGCACCTTTCTTCAAATCAAATGCACCTTTTTTATAAATCAAAAGCACCTTTTTATAAATCAAATGCACCTTTTTATAAATCAAAAGCACCTTTTTATAAATCAAATGCACCTTTTTACAAATCAAATGCACCTTTTTAAAAATCAAATGCACCTTATTAAAAATTTAATAAAACATTTAAATACATTTTCCCACTAATTACGTTTTTTTTCAGTTCCTTCAAATATGTAAAAAAAACGCGTTCTACTGTATTTATGGATTACCCCGAATTTACGTTTTCCCAAAAATTACGTTTTTTTTCAGTTCCTTCAAAAATGTAATAAACGCGTTCCACTGTATTTATGGAGAACCCCGAATTTACGTTTTCCCACAAATTACGTTTTTTTTCAGTTCCTTCAAAAACGTAAACAAACGGGTTCCATAATATTAAGTACCCTGAAATTACGTTTTCCCGCTAATTACGTTTTTATACCAGTATCGTCAAAAACGTAAAAAATCGGGTTCCAAAGTATTTAATACCCCGAATCTAACCCCAAATTTAGGTTTTCCCACTTATTACGTTTTTCTTACCAACACTCTAAAAACCGTGAAAAGCGAGTTCGAAATTTACGTTTTCCCGCTAATTACGTTTTTTTACCAGTTCCGTTAAAAACGGGTTCCATAATATTTAGTACCCCGAATCTAACTCCGAATTTACATTTTTCCCTTATGCGTTTTTTATTAACGGTATAAATTTGAAAAAATCACTTTCTGGACGTTCGAACATCATTACCGGATGCGAGTGAAAAAACATCGTTGAAAACCAGGAACTGAAAGAAAAAAAAGGTAATTACCGGAAAACGTAAACTCGAGATTAGATTCGAGGTACTAAATACTATGAGAAACCCGTTTTTTACATTTTTTGAAGAACTGACAAAAAAAACGTAGTGAATGAAAGAAACATAAATTCGAGGTCCTCTATGGAACACGTTTTTTTTTACGTTACGAAGAAACGATAAAAAACGTGATACTGAGCTGCTTAAGTCGAGGTCGTCGAAGTGTTACTTTGGAACCCGTTTTTACGAGAGGAACTGAAAGAAGCAGTAATTTATTGTGGGGAAAAACGTAAAATTCGGGGTTCTCCATAAATACAGGAACGCGTTTTTACATTTTTGAAGAACTGAAAGAAAAAATATTAGTGGGAAAATATTTAAATGTTTTATTAAATTTTTTAATAAGAGTACGTATTTTAAAAGAGTACATTATTTAAAAAATTTTGTTATAAGGTGCTTTTATTATAAAAAGGTGCATTATTTATAAAATAAAGGTGCATTTGATTTGAAGAAAGGTGCATTTGACGTGAAAAAACTGTATAAATATAAATATATTTTTTTTTAAATCCATGATTCCTAAATTATCTTAGATCTTAGATATCTAGAATTTATTCAGTGCACTATCGGATCAAAAGAAGCATTTCGGATGCTTTTTCTTGATCCTCGTGTAATGCTGAAAGTATTTTCAGAGTAAATCGTATTGTATAAAAATGATGAGGATGATTTTTTTTAAATATGTTCAGTAGTCCTTCATGCTAGACTCTGTCAAAGACCTGGGTTATATCAAGGAATGCAGTAGCGCAATACTATTTTTCTTCCAGGTCGTTGTGTATTTATCAGGGTGTGCTAGGTGTGCGCTGCACACCCACAAAATATAGAACATGAGAAAATATATTTAATATTTAAAGTATTTTTGTAAACGGCTGACAGGATTTCGTATACGCGCGTGAATGTATTGGGCAAGGCGTGCGCTATGACCGTTGCACGACCTTACACGTGCGCAACCGCATACAGTACCGTTGCCTATGTGGGCGTAAGGTCTCAGCGAGCAAAACTAATATTTTTGTATGCAGTTTAACGACCGAATGTCGTTAAACTGCATGTATGCAATCAAATCGAATGCCGATTTCTGAAATGTCAAAATTAGAATACTTACACCTCTTTATGAATGAAAAATTGCTCAATTCAAAGAAAATTTTCCGAATAATTTAATTAATAATCTTAATTTTTTTTAATTGAACATTTTTGATTATTTACGTTTAAAAAACGAGCTTACCATTATTTATTCATGCTCCGAGTTTTCAAAAAAAATCTGTTCATGAATTCATGGAAAAAAATAACCATGAGTCGGGGTTTCAAGAAGTTTATAAACTAGGAAAACTAATTTTAACTATTCTAAGTACTACTTCGTAAGCTGAACGCTCATTTTCTGCTCTATACAGAATTAAAACATGCTATCAAATATCACACGGTCAGGAAAGACTATGTGGCCTAAGCCTAATAACAATGGAGAAAAAAATACTCATAAAAGAGAAGGGCATACTTTACGATAGTGTCATTGAAAAATTTATGTCGCAAAAACGATGAATAGAATTAATGTATAAATAATAGTAAAATTCATTACAAAAATAACCGTATTTTTTTCCACATACAGCACAGCCAACATTAACACCCAGCGTACGGCAATGATATTTATCAACAAATCTCTGAGAAAAAAAATTTTGACATAATTGGTATCAAGTTTAATCAAGCTGTTGGACTTCATGAATCTTGGGATTTATGATTATCTCAGCTACTTTACACTAATCTGGATAATATCCTAATCTTACTACAACATTGAATATGTAGATTATTAGCTGTATGCTTTTTACTAGAGCTTCCTTTGTCACTTTTTCAGTAATTAAGTCATAATCTGGACACGTCATTTTTTATTATCATTTTCACTTGATTTAATTATAAATAGCTTATTTGGAAGCTCATCTGGTAGGGTGTTTCAAGAGTTGTTGTTTACCGCCGCTTTCAAAAGCTCCTCTTTTGAGCAATCAATATTTTAAGGTTTGTCGGACAGTCATTTTTTGTTCTTACTCTGGTCATAGGCTGGAGGGACATGCCATCCTGAATTTTGATTATTTTCTATATGCCTTTTAAGGGCATTTTCTATATCTTTTTCCATTTTCAGAAGAGTACTGAAGGATAAAGCTACATTTCAAGCTTTTATTAAAAGCTGGAGTTGATAAGTTTTAATACTGATAATAATTTATGTATTTAAAATGTAAATTTTATTATTTTTTTATTTAATATCATATGTTTTGAATACATTCAGTTTGTATTCAAAACAAAATACAATAAAAAGAGCTGTGCTTTTTTCGTGTATTTTACTCTTAGGCTTTTTAACGTCCACGTTCTTTTGAAAGTCACACCATTACTTAAAACAGTTTAACTAATGTTTTTATTTATATCAAAAGTTTCAGAAACGTTTGAGAGCTTCTCTAACACCCAATGTTCATACTTTCGCACTTGAAAATCGCTAGAAGATTATATGCATTAATTAACACATCAACCTAATTAAATTTCTAATGTAATTAGATTTTTATTGCAGATATTTATTGCGAACGTTATATAACTTAATTAATGTGGATTGGGTGTTTGGACTCTATTTATAAATATAAATATTTTATATTAAACCAAAATTATATTATGCAATGCTACGAATATTTTTTTAAAATCAATACCAAATTTTTTTTAGACAATAATTAAAAAACTAAAAATAAACCTAAATGCCGTATTAACAATTGGAATTTAATCCGGTCGAATCAGGAATTAAAGCTCGAATTTCCTCATCAAATACAGAGTGTTTGCGGAAGTAATTCAACATCGGAAATTCCCCATTATCCACGGTACAAGAAAATCTTGACACAATTTCAGAATGGGCTTTTTTTTGCATCGCACCTTAATTTACTTGACCTCTGTTATTACGGGACTCCTCGTTAAGTTACGAATGATTAAAGTTGGGTAATTACATTGAATGCTTTGTACGTTATCGCCTTAAATCGTATTCAGAATCCGGAATCGTTTTAGTTTAAAACCATTAGGGACAAATTGAATCGATCCCAACGACTATTAAGAATTTAATCGTGTTAAGGCAAAAACAAAAAAAATACCATTCGATCCCTATTGACTTAAAAATAGTAAAATTCGCATATGTTTATCTAAATTACGTAACTCAATTAACATTGAGAAAAACATTTTTTAACTTAATTTGGGTCAAGATTGAGTTAATCCACATCGATAATTCTTTGTAACATGCCTACATAAAATCTCCGGTTTTATCTCTTTAAATATATTAATCATTTTGCCTCATTAATAAATTAGGTCATGCCAGATAATACGCATTTAATTTAAAAATTATTACATTATAGAGTTTATAATTTTTTTTACGGAATAATAAATATGTAATCAAGTAGCTCGCTTACTCGCACTTTGTTTCAGCAATAAATTTCATCCAACTTTAATTAATTTTTTATGTAAGAATGGATTCTATTTGCGAATAATTCGGCAGTAACAATTACAGTTTTAATCGAACGGGATATCAATTAAACAGAATTCAATTCCAAATTAAATAACACTATTTATGTATATATAAGTTTAATTAAAATAACATTCAAGGCAGCGTTAGATAACGTCAATCTTATCAATACTTTAACATTTTTTAAACATTTTTCTGTTCTTCTCGCGGCTATCAATCATCTGTCATATTATATCTAGAGGATTTATCTATTAAATATTTATTTTATGATTTATTAATTTAAATATAGCACGAAAGGTACTGACTGGCTCATATACGTTAATTCATAGTAGGTGTATGTGTATAGGGATAATCCCCTGTCCTTTATATTTATATGTATATTCTCACTCGCCTTTGAGATTGACGGATCGTTTTCACCTCAAACACTTTCCACTTAAATTCGATGGGTAAAAAAAAATTCCATTCATTATCATCAAATTGAAAAATCGTCCAAGTGGATCGCCCTCTTGTATAATACACATATACGTATATTAATACATATACATATATTTTCCATCGTTTGCGTTTTCGTTGGTGGGGAGGAAAAAAGGACGAAAGGTCCTGTAATTAATTTATTGTCGAGTGCCGGGTGAGATATTCAAATTCGGGGTTCAATCCGATAGAGGGGAGTGAGCCGAGGGCACTCCTTGTAATGAACTCACGTTATAAAAGGATTTATGATCCTGGCACCGGCGATATAAGGACAAATGCATGACCAGTCAGGTGATGGGCAAGTGGAGATCAAATTGGCGAAGTTGAAGCCTAATATTCAAATCCGGAATATTTCAAATCCTTTTTATTTTACGATTATTATATTAAATATAACAATTTTTATATTAAAATTAAAGAAAATATATTATGATTCAATTGATTATATTTTTAATTCAACTTTCTCTCATTGAAATAAATATTTTTGCCTATTAAACCATTTATGTGTTTTAAGTAAAAAAGGGATATCTAGATGCTTAAAAATATTTTTTGTACTTTTTACATTTTCTATTTTTTTTTGTTATTTATTTACCTAATAAAAAAATTGATTAAATCTTCTAAAATAGTACGTAAATTACACATAGAAAACTTAGGTTCTCTAAAAAAAATATATACTAACGCGCGATGGCAAGAAGCCAATTTATTCTGAAGAATGGGCTTTGGTGTAAATTCTGTTAATTGTTCAACTATTAAAAAAAAAACCTCTGTATTTCTTAGCATTGTCACTTTCAGTCTGCACCATTCATCAAGTTGTAATATTTCCTTCGTCATAAGAAGATAATCTTACTACGACTGCAAAACGTTTTTATTTAAATCATTTGCTGAATTTTCTCCCAGAAAACTTTCACGTTTTCAATAATTTTTTTTTTTTTTATTGTTATCAATGATTTTTAAGATTATTGCGCGAAAAAAAATCTAATTGCTAAGCCTATACTCTCAATGAACCCTATTCTAATTAAACTAGCCCTAAAAATCCCCTTTTCTCAAAAATAGATTGGGTGGAAACTTATTTTTCTCAACTGATTTTCTTTATCACTGATTTTTATCTTTTTTCATGAATACTCTTTTATGTTGAGTTCATATTTAATTGTATATTTGAACCTTTTCCACTCTGGATGTTTTTGGTCGAATCTACGTTAGTGGTTCAATTTTTTCGCTAAAAAATATTACAATTGGACCTCCTAGAAATAAATAAAATCTGCTAAATGAGGAATTGATTGATCAATAAAAATAGCCTAAATTAAATAATTAAATGTCGACGTTTTATCAATATTGAGGACATAAAGATAGAATCATTCAAGAGCTAAATCCCATACCAAAATTAAGCATTCAAGAGGTGCTTCGAAGACTGGAAAAAGCTGGCGTGTAATATAACTAATAGGAACTATGTGGGGGAGGAAAAATTAATATGATGATGACGATGAAAATTGAGAAAATCCGCATAAAAATATATCAAATAATTATTTTTATTTAAATTGGGAGTTTTTAATGAAGAAAAGTTTTCAGCACAGTTAATTAAAAAAATTTTTTTTTGATATTCTAACATATTCGAACTTCAATCGAGTTGGGAAAATTAAAAAATATTTCCAATGCAAAACTTTGACTTTTAACGAATCATTCATTAATCAGTCGCACATGTCATAATATGACGACACGCTGAAATCAGCCAGAGGCACTTTTGATCTCCATTCAACATTGTGAGCACAACAAAGAGTTGCCAGCTACAATCGTCAACTATTGTGTTCTCGGTCGAGCATTAAGCCCTCAAACAATGATGACACAAAGGATCCGATGGTATTAATTTCCATACGTTTCACATTTGATCACAAACAAATGTCAACAGACACGAAGGGGAGCTGAAAATTCGGCTGAAAATTCTGATATAAAAAATCCTATTATACGACATTGACCTCTTTTGTCTCTCCGCACCTCAAATATTTGCATGTGGGCCACGTGCTGGAAGATATTTCTTTTTTCATAAATCAGAGGGCGAGGTTTAATATTCATATAAAATCTATTATCGATCGAAATAATATTAAAGTGATAAAATATCATCGCATGATTTTATTCGATGCGATTTTGGCAGTGAAAACGCTTGATTCGTATCGTTTTGTGCAAATATTCTCGGATCGTGATGCGAATGCCGATCGGATTTATTATGTTCATCGCAGATTAAACAAATGTTTGCTCGATGGAGCAGTGAAACTTTTAAAATTAAAGTGCTAATCGGCTCGATGGAATCGGAATAAAGTTGTTTATTCCCGCAGAATTAAATATTTAATGGCTCGCGTTCGCTATATCGGGTTTTGGCGAATTCCATTCCATTAGCGATCAAAGTCTGAAAACTCTCTCTCACTTTCTCAACCCCTCGCCAAATTAAAAACGAAGATTATAAAATTATCATCCGCCGGCTCGGTGTCTGTGTTAAGACTTGAAAATTCTGTTTAATCTCGCGAAACTTTAGATATTCGATAGAAGTCGTCTGGAAGTGAGGCTGTGCCGGGTTAATAAATTGCGCAGAATAAATTCAGCCATGAAACGGGCGAATTAATCGACACTTGGACACGTGGTGGCCACGTGCACTTTTCATCGAGGATATTTATATCATAAATATAACATAAATATCAGTGGCGTACGGTGGGTGTGCTGTATGTGGAAAAAATGCGGTTTTTTTTAATGAAATTTAATATTATTTATATTATTCGTTTTTGCAACATAAATTTTTCAACGACACTAAATACCACACTCGTAAATTGTGCCCTTTTTTTTAGTTTTATAATTATTTTTTTCTCCATTGATATTAGGCTTAGGCCGCATAGTCTTTCCTGAACTTGTGAGCTTTGATAGCATGTTTTAATTCTGTTTAGAGCAGAAGATGAGCGTTCTGCTGACGCAGTGGTACTTGAAATAGTTAAAATTCGTGTTCCTAGTTTATAAACTTCTTGAAACCCCGACTCAAGATTATTTTTTTCCATGAGCTTTACTTAAATGAACAGATTTTTTACTTTATAAATTATATATTGTCCATTTTGATCCAATACCTTTAGTCATCTTTCTGGCAGTGGCATGATTACACGCTCATAAAATGTTGGTTCTTTGCTGGCTGAATGACTGATGACTCATTTTAAGTTTCACTGACTAAAAATTTTTGTAGTTTCGGAAAATTTCGATTCCAATGATGATTTTCCCCCGAGCAATTTTTCTAAGAGATTTTTTTATTCCATTCCACACTATAAATACGAAATGTTTTGCCTTATGATTTGCCGTTTTGATAATTGAATAATAAATAACCCATGATTTATATTCAAATGGTATTGCCCAAACTTTAATAAAAAATAAAATAACAGCAGCTTATACTGCATAAATAATATATAAATATATTATTATAATAATAAATCCTAACCTCCATGTTTATGTATTTATATATGTTATTTACTGTTTCTGATGTATTTATCCCTTTATTTTTTTATGATTTTGATTGTTTCTATCGCATTGGCGACTTAATATACCGATAAGAGAATGTCTTGGTTCTTTGTCTCAAGATTAATTTCCGGGAAATCTTGATTATTAAAATCAAGAGAACTAACTATTCATAATTAAATTTGTATGGTACCTCTTCTGTCAACTATAAAAGTTCATGTATAATTTTTCATATTATTTTATCAAATACCAGACGTTTTCTATACAGATTCAGATAGACAATTTCTATATTTTAATTATTATACTAAATAATTACTTTGTATAGTGTAAAAAAGTTTTTTTTTATATATCAATTAACATACAGTGGTCCTTTCTTAACACATTACCTACGGGGCGAATCGCGGTCAAACTTACGCTGGGGCGGGGCGCATTCGCCGAAATTATATAAAACGACGTCTTTTACAAAAAAAATCATAACTCTTTTAATAATCAAGATATTGAGCCGAAAATGAAATTACTTGAACATCAACATTTGCTGGATAGTTAATGTAAAAAAATCCGAAAGCAGGAGTCACTAAACATTTTGGGAACGGGCGTAATTGATTTTGTCGGTAGCGTGTGTTATACGCGCCCCGGACATACACAAATACGCTTTTGTAAGGAATGTGCTATTATAAAATTAGAACACTTTCAAGAACGATTAAAATTTTCGGGATTCATAGACGTTTCTTTGTATTTTGTTCTTTTTTATTCCTTCACAGCATTACATGATAAAATGTTTAGTCTACAATATTTATTTTAGAATTTTACTCATAACTTATTTTTCCCAATAATGTATTTCCAAGAATCCGTTATTCCGACTCGAATTGAATTTCTTTTTATAAGAACGGGACTTTCTATCGGGACTTTTATTTTAAATTTTGCGTTGATTTTATCCATGCAACACTGTGTTTTTTATTTTCTTTTTTATTGGTTGTTTCCTTGCAGCACTCTTGGCTTGGTGTGAAAGCAATTTCCCAGATTTTCCGCGACGAAATTGTCCGGAAACATAAGCTAGAAATCAAACCTGTTTTATTATTATTAAATAACCTGAAAGAAAAATAATTTCTCATGGTCAGTTAAATTAATGACCATATATTTATTTAAGGTATTTAAAATATTTTTTTGGTTAATTGTAAATTATTTTTTAATTGTTAATTGTAAGTATTTTTTTGGTTAATAATAAAAATTTGACAAAGTAAATGAATAAAAATTTCATATTTATTTTACACGGTAACTTCTAGACCAGTGGTCGCCAAACTGTTGCTCGCATCAGCTATTTTGTCATATTTATAGTTTTCCTTTATTATTGGAATATGAAATATTTCTCGAATTAAATATCAATAAAATGCTTAACTAGTCGCCGAATTTTGAGGAAATGATCTCTAAAGTACAGGAATTTTCAAAGCCTACATTCTGGGAGCACAACCTAAGTCGTGCAGAAGTAAAACATTACCTCTGTTTAAAAGAGAAGCCGGAAAAAATAAATAAATCGTGAAATATACAAAGAAGAAAATCATATCCAGATTCTTTCGAGCTTGCGAAAATAGTTTCGTCTGTAGTTTAGTGACTTTAAATCTATTATTTTTTGATTCCCAATATTTTTCGCGGAAAATATGAATTTCCAAAAGTAGCTCACATCCTTATTGAGTTTGGCGACCACTGTCCTATATCATGAAACCCAGAGTTATATAATATCATATTGATTACTTTATTACAAGATTATTTGAATATTTATGAAGTGAGATCGCAAGTCTCTAGTGAGTACTATAACCACGCCTGGTTTTGATTAATCGCACAATTGAATTTAATCCTATAAGTTTAAAGCCCAACGTTATATTCATTAAAATTGATTGAATAACCTGTGAATATGCTGAAAGATTTGCCATTCAACTCGATTATGCATGTGATAATATTTGCTGAATCGACCGTTTCGGCTCTCCAATTAATTTTCTGCACAGGCTCACACATTCAAAATTTGCATCTACTTTTTTTTCATTTTTATTTTTAAAAAGAATCTTATGTCTGCGTTCGTGATTGGTGTCAAATTATTTCGAGTGTCCGTTTTGCCTGAATGTCGACCCGGCCATTACGACAATCAACAATTAGCGACAGGCTCACAGAAATGAATTACGCGGCCCGAGACGCTCATTATAATTTTGAAGAAAATCGAGACCTCTGAAAATGTCAAACGATTATCTCGCAAAGAATTCGGCATAAACGATTCACCAATTAATTTGACGAAAAAAATACAATGACTAATTTTAAAGTTTTCCCGGAAAATCGCGGAAAATTCTGGCGTATTTTGTACTTCAAATATTTGTTTGTAATAAATTCACGATAAATCGTATTGATTATCAACAAGTTTCATAACTCGTCGTTAATTTTTATGGCATGTTTTTAAGTTATGTCCATCATCAAAATTTAATGATTTACACTCGCATTGTGCGAATTAATAAGTCTTGGATTTATTTTATGGCTAAATCCAGCTATAATAGAGTAATAAATCAGGTATATCTCGGATCGTGCTATAAAAATCGTGCAATAAAATTCTAGATTTATCTCGATGCAATTCCTTTTCGATACACTTGGGGTGAAAATTTTTGCATAATATACGAGCATATCTGATGCATTTTTCCGGTTTAATGAGCTCGCTGACAATATTGAGTTTATTGTCCTCGAATATAATTGTGCCCTTTGTCTCATTAATTTTTAAGTATTTGAAGAGGCTGCTGAGTGTGCTTTGAAGATTGCGAGGGTTTGTCACACAGACCGTGGCATCAGCATCTAATTCTAATTCTCTATTCTGAGCCCTTTTTTATATTTATTTTCAGGCCATGCTCACATAACTGATTTCAACATAGCAACGCAGCTTGGAGAGATGGAGCTGGCTACCAGCATGTCAGGAACGAAGCCTTATATGAGTCCTGAAATTTTTGACTGCGCTGCTGATGCATGTGTGGGATACAGGTATAAAGTTTTAAATAAAACGTTTATTACTTTAATAATATGGTAAATATTACAGCCAACCCCCGTATAGCGATTTTTTTCTATAGCGTTTGCGGAGATTTTTGGTATAGCGGTCGCTTCTATGGCGTTCATTTTACAAAACGCAATATTTTCAAGGTCAAATTAGAATTATTCGTAAATATATTATTAATGTGCATTTTAAATGTGTACGTGCACTTAAGTGTCAGTAGCTGTTTGCCCCCTTTACCTCGCTAGGCGTGTTCTGTTCTTTTTTTGGTGAATCTTTTTATTATTTATTATCATATGCTAAAGCATTTTAAAATAATTAATTAAAAAAACTGTCCCTTTGAACTTCCCTGGCACATCTGTTGTGAATAAAAAAATTGGAAGAAATATGCTAGGTCAATAACCTCGCGCCTATAGGCACAAGCTATTGTTATCCAACTAAAAGTCATTGAAAATATAAAAATGGGTCAAATGTTAGATTTGCTTCAAATCGAAAAATACACTTAAAAGAACCTAACCCCACATTTTGTATGGGTGCCTAACTTTCTATAGCGTTTTTTTCTATATCGTGGTCCCTATCTGAACGCATTTTTTAATTTGTTACAGTTCTAAAATAAAACTGAGTTAAATTAAAAAAAACTATTACAATTTTAAAATATAAATTCGTATATTTCTATACTTATTTTATTAAAAAATAGAAAACCCCTCATTTAATACAGTATTAATTAAAAAAAATATGATATACCCAAAATAGAGTTGGGGAACAAAAATAAAAATTATATTCTGCTATTTTTATATTATCAGATATTCATCAACAACAATATAAGTTTAATGTTCTAATTATTTGAGACTAGTTTTATTACAATTTTTCGTAATATTAAACCAAACATTTTTTTAATTAGTCTTTAAATATTTACATCTATACAGTATTTTTACGTCTAATACACCCTTTTGCAAATCCAATACATTTTTTTACAAATCATATACATCTTTTTATAAATCAAAATAACCCTTTTAAAATTAAGCTTGATTATAATCTGTAATAGATTTAGAACGAAAATATACATACATTATGTATAATTTATTAAAAATATTTGTTTTTTTTTATTATTGCACATACATTAAGTAACATCAAAATAGCACGTATTTTGACACAACCTATATGCAACTTAAAAACTTCTGAATATTTTTTTCTCATTTTTTAGAAAATTACTTTAATATTTTTTATCTGGTAAGATGTGACGAGCATCCAGAAAGTGATTTTTCAAATCTCTTTACTGTTAAATAAACGTAATTAGTGGAAAAACGTAAATTCAGGGTTAGAATCGTGGTACTAAATACGGTGGAACCCGTTTTTTTACATTTTTGAAGGAACCGATTTTTAAAAGTTGTATTTGATTTGCAAAAGGGTATATTTGATTTGCCAAGATGCATTTGATTTGTAAAAGGATGCATTTGATTTGCAAAAGGGTGTATTTGATTTGCAAATGTGCATTTGATTTGCAAAAGGATGTATTCGACGTCAAAAAACTGTATATTTATTTGACGATGGATGTACAACATACATATAATCCAAAGCGTCACTAAGCCAGATAAAAATTCTATAAAAATTACTTATGTACTTAGATTCCCCCTCTCAGTGTCATAAAGAATTCCCAGAATTCCCAGATATTCGCTGGAGGATTAGCCTGTCCGGGCTAGAATAATCATTCTTAAAATACATTTTATTTAGTTTATTATTTTCTTCGCATACTATAGTAGTTTTAAGTTTATTTTAAATACAAGTTTCAAATCTATTGACTATTTTTTTTAAAATCTACTGGATTTATTTGAAAGTTTTTCTGTAATTTATTTAATTGTTATAAATTTGCATTCACTCGGATTTTTTAATAGATCTACATAATAAACGATATATCAGGGATGAGCTAACTATTTTTACAACCGGCCAGCTACAAAATTAAAAAAAATAGATTAAGAAACTTATGATGATACAAACACTGAATTAAACTTAAATTATCTCTTTATTAACAAAATAAACCTATTATAGTTTAAAAAAAAATACAGAAATATAAGATTCATTAATAAAAATACAGCTTGGCCTCGTATAATACAGGTTTATACAACACTGTTTTGATATAACACGCTTTATACAGGTTTTTACTTCAAATTCACCCTTTTGCATTTCTAATTTACCCTTTTTCTATTGAAATGTCTATTGAAAAGAGGTCAATGGTTAACTTTAAACTTTGTAAGACGGATTTGTATTACACGACGTGTTTGTGAAACCATATGGTCCTAACCTCGTTTGATTATTATTGTTACAATCCGCGCGTGACAGCTCGGTTCCCGGGCTTTGATTGGCGACCTGACCCGTATTCGAAGAGCCAAGATAACCTGGAGAACGTCCGTCCACAGTCATGACATCATGGCTGAGACGAAGGTGTCCTCTAGGTGGCAAAGACCCGCCTCGGGTTATAAGGCCACGTAAAAAAAAATATGACCGTGTTTTCAAGAGTGCTGAAAAAACTTATCAACCAGATTTAGTTTAAGATTTTTTCTACGAAAAAGGTGCAAATGTATATAAAGCCACCAGACTGTATGCAATGTGTATTTTATGCTCAATTCACGTGTTTTGATATTTTGAGCTTGTTAATTATCCAACCAAACTAGCAATGCAATGCAAATAAATTGGATGGTAACTGTAACTCGTTATTTTCAGGAACGAACGTAATTATTTGTTTTCAGAAATGCAATTTTAATTTAATGAACTGCAGTTTTAAATAGAAAACCATGCGAAAAAATATTTGTCTATGAAACCTCATAAAAACATTAAAAGAATTTTAAAAAATATTTTTTTTTTCAGTTATCCTGTGGATTGGTGGTCTCTCGGGATCGTATCATACGAAATGATAGCCGGAGAACGTCCATTCGACATACATTCCCAAACGGGGGTGTCCGACGTGAGGCAGCTTTTCCTCTCCGCGATAAAAATGCCACAGGGCATAGACAAACAAATGGCGGAGATGATTAAAAGAGTATGTACATAAGAAAATTATAATTCATGCGAATAAACATTTTAACGAACCGTATTATTTGTATAGCTGCTCAGCGTCAGTCCCGGTGGCCGGTGCTCGACGTTGGACGAGCTCAAGAAGATGCCCGCGTTTACGAAACTGGAACACAAGTCGGTCTTGCAGAAGCAATCGAAGCCGCCGTTCTGTCCGCCCAAGGACCACTTGAATTGCGATCCCACGTTCGAGCTGGAGGAGATGATTGTCGAAACCAAACCACTGCACAAGAAAAAGAAACGGTTGGCCAAACAAAAGTCAATGCGGGAAATTCAAATCGGCAGTTTGGACTTGGTAAGATTTACATCTGATAGTCCCTGGTATCCCAAAGCATGAAACCTTCCTCTAAATGAAATAGAACGGATTTAATAAAGTAATTGATTTAATTTAAAAAAATATATATACCCATAAGTAATGTCGTTTTTTTGATGCGCCATCTTTAAAATATTCTCCTTCATTCTGTTAGGCAGTAAGGACGTGTTGTAATTCTTTCTTGTGTAGCGGCTACCTGCTCGTGGCCTTTAGACAAAAAAAACGGTTTCTTTATCTCTCTGACGACAATGGAAAAGACGTGTCCGTCGGAACAACATCGGCGGAGCTGTATACTTTTTCAGCGTTTCGGAGGAGACTCCGAGACGTCGCTAAACGAGAGAGGCGCTGAGGTGTTACGTACCAGGTCAAGTGAACGGGCCGGAGCGACGAGTGTGTTGATTCTTAGTTGAGTGGTCATACTTCGGCAGGCTTCTCTGACTGCTGAACGGATTAGATGTCGATGTCAAGTTTAACCAGCCATGCTTCAGCATGTTCGTCCGCTTTATTAAAGGCGCAGATGCCTCAGCTCAGTTTCCTCAGTGGGCAATCATTCAGAATGTGGAGCATGGACTGTATCGGGGCGCCGTAATTGCATTTCCGACCGTGCCCCGTAAGGATGCGGTTAAGTCGGCACCACTTTTTCCGCGATAGGAGAAACCCAGTTGAGGGGCTGGTTGGGTCCGCGATGACCTCCTTGTTTTCCAGTGGTGCCTTTTCCGCCATGGTGTTGTCAGGCTCTGGGTGATTAGGGTCTGAGTCGCTGATGGGCATGGGGGATTTCTGGATTTCAATCAGGCCTTTGGTCTTTGCTTATGATATATTTCTTCTTATCTCTTCCATGGTATATTATACATAGTCTTCTCAGGGCAGATTTACGGCCAAGGTCTGCCGATACAATGTTGTAGAGAGTAGGTAACCAGGCTTAGTGGGGTTGACCATACACCGCCTGAGATTATTCTCATTGCCTTGTGTAGCTCTGTGTCAATTTTCGACGTGTGGTGGCTGTTTATCCATACAGGTGCACAGTATTCTGTTGGGGCGTTTGCTCCCCTGCCAGTGCCAGCCAGTTTCCGTATGAGGCTAACCCTGGATCTGACCTTCATAACTGTCTCCGTGATATAGTTTTTGAAGCTGAGAGTTCTGTCGAAGTTAACTCCGAAGTATTTGGGGCACGGGTTGTTTGTGATTGGATCA
Source organism: Philopotamus ludificatus (assembly GCA_022495035.1). NCBI lineage: Eukaryota > Metazoa > Arthropoda > Insecta > Trichoptera > Philopotamidae > Philopotamus > Philopotamus ludificatus. Next base: position 10,280 of record JAGXCT010033526.1, on the reverse strand, counting down.
TTGTTGAAGGTTATGTTTAGAAGGCGGTGTACCTGAGCATTGTTCAGATGGAAGGGTGATGCTCGCCTGGAGCCAGCTGTTTTAAGCAGCAAGGCTATTGCCGCATCGTCCACATATTGGAATTTGCAACAATGCGTAAGGGGGGATGTCGCTTATGTATAGATTGAATAATATGGGGGATAGCACCGAGCCCTGCGGGAGGCCATTGCTGAGTGACGTTTCCCTGCTAACCTCGTCGCCTATGTGAACCACGAATCGTCTGTTGGATAGCATTTTTGGTATCTTTGTAGTAGTCCCTTTACCCCAGACTGTGTCGTATGCCGCTGACAGGTATATGTAGGACACAGCAGTTTTGGCTCCGACTTGGTATCTCGTTTCTATGTAATTTGAGAGTGCCATCGCCTGGTCGCAACATACGGATAGCGCAACACGATGGCGACTACATCTTACGACGGAGCGAAATGCGGGAACGTCTTAACCTTTCAACTGCCGGGACAGAGAAAGAGGTTGGCCGGCAGGGGACGCCTTGACAGTGGCGCTGATGACTATTGCTTCTTCTTTGGTCGGCACTCTCATGTCTGAGGATCGTGATCATTCTTGTTCCGAAAATTCTTGGTTTTGTCTCTCCAGGACTCTCTGCAATCTACATCCCGCATCGCAGCTACTACGGTGGAGCCTGTGGCGGTCTTCACTTGGTCGCTCCAGCGGGTAGGCGCCCTACCCCTGCGTCCTTGTACGCCATTTCTAATGCCACTTGATCCTGATCCTACTGAGGGCAGTAGCGGATTTATAGGGATGCTTCTCATCCTTAGACAACAGATTACTCACCGCCTCCCCGGTTATATTCTATCAGAGCCCCCTGAAATGTAATTAGCATCAGGTCCCAAAAAGTCAACATCCGCCACTTCGCTAGGGGCTCTATATGTCACTCATATAGAGCCTGTATGTCTGATGAGTCCTTCGTTAATTTGTGATGTCGACATTTTAGAAAAACATATTTTTTTTATTATCATAAATAATACTAAGCAATAGTTCTAATAAAAAAAACTTACAGACTTTCTTAGCCGTGTTTGGACACAAACTGTACATTATATGAATCGTATGAATTAACATAGGGTTATATAATACGCGACTTCTTTCAGGTCATCCTGATATTATGGGAACCAAGAAGAAATCGCGTATTTTATAAACAATACAAAATTATAGAGGTATGAATGTATAATTTGCCGGTTTAATAATATTTTTGTTTTAGGATTCTCAAAATTCTCCGCCGGTGGAACCGTCGATACCAAATATAGTTCCGGAATTTATTACATATAATCGATATAAAGAATTAGAAAAAATAGAGCGAGAACGTCGTATGCAAGAGCGAGAAATGAAGGAAAACGAATGGGAAAAAGAGTTGGCTACGGCAATGGGAAATTTAGATACAACGTCTTCCTGAAGAACTGAGAGTGAGGATAAATGTTACAGAGGGACGCAAGACGGATGTGATATTTTGGTAAATCCCGAGCTGTACAGTGGATTCGGTAAAGTGTACAATTTAGCGGAGAGCTACAACAGCGGAGGGAGCCAAGATAAAATCATCAGCTACAAGAATAGCAAAACCGAGAAGACAGTCAGCAGCTTGGACAACAACACGACCGGCGGCGACGGCGACGCCGTCAAAGGCGACAAGACAAAGTTCGGCAGCGAGGGAGATTTCATGAACATTAAGAAGAAGTCGTCAAAAATATTGTTCGAATGCGGCATCTTCAGTCCCAAGGATAAGAGCCAATCGAATCGATGGAAGAAAAATTTTTCCCGTGCGAGCAGCCTCAAAGTGACCAAGGACATCCCCAAATCGGACGATCCCCACGACGCCGACAACACAAAGGACATTGCTAACAGATTCCGCGAGTTCAGCAACGACGTCAAGAGCAGAATAGCGCATTCGCCAAAGCTGAAAGACATCAAGTCGACGTCTGAGAACCACAAGTCGTCGTCGTTCATGGCCGGGGATTATCAGAAGGTGAAGAACGAGGTCGTGAAAAATTATCAGGCGTCGCTGAATTCGACGCTGACAAAGGACGACAACACTTAGAGGCGGTTTTATACATCAGATAAACGATACGTATACTGATAAACAATTACCAAATAGAGAAAATGACTGGGTAGATATATATTTTATTAGCGAGTCTAGTAAATCCGTAAATGCCTTTCTTGACACTGACGAATACGACGGTCCCATTGAATAGTTCATTTAGATTAACGTAAGACTTCACGGTTTTAAATATTCTATTAAGCTCTCGGGAGTTAAGTATTGGTAGCCTGCTCCATACAATATTCTTGTTTGCATAAGAACTAAGAAAATAATCATTTAAAAAGTATTTTTTACTGATTTACATGACTTGTAGATGAAATCAGGTATTCTCTGATGCAATGTGCCAACGATATGGCGGGACCATGTTTTGTTTTTATAATATATACGCCCGTTTCTCTTTTTGGACGAGGGACATGTTTATTATGAAAAAGTTATAGCTGGCGCCATTAAATTTCGCGAGTTGGTGTAATATGGTACATTTCCTGTTTGTTGACGTTTCTGGTTCCTTCATGTATTTATTTTGATTTTTTGATATATTATACATGTATAAGATGTTCTATTTCTATATACCGTTCCTACAAAACCAGGCACAAATCAAATCGGCGTAAAAAACAAAAAAATATTTATAGTGAGTTAAAGGGTTAGGTTCAACATAAATGAAAATTTTGTTTAATAATACAAAATACATACATAGTATAATAAATTCCATTTTTAAAATGTATTTTATGATAAAATGAAATGTTTATTTAAAAAATCTTAAGAAAAACAAATGAAATTTTAAAGTTTCGGATCTCTTACATTTTCGGAACAAAGTACAGTAAACCTCCCTATAACGTTTGCGGCAGTTTTTTCCTATAACGTACATTTTTTAAAACGCTAATTAGAATTTTCTAAAAATATTTTATAATTTTATAAAATTAACTAATAAAATGACGCGTTGATCTTCTCTGCCCGCATGTTGCGGGAAGATTACGTCAAGTCGTCAAGTCATTTGCGCTGATAAGCACGTAAAAATGTAAAAAAAAAAAGAAAAATTTAAATGTTTAATTTTCTGATTTCCTTCAAATAAAAAAAACCCCTATAACGTGGAACCTATCTTGACGTTATAGGGGGTTTTACTGTATTCAGCTTTAATTGTTTAGATTTTAGTTGTCTTTCATTAAGAATTCGGAATATGGTCAAATGGATGTGATAATGCTCCTTGGCTTCTAATTGTTGTCTAGCTTACAAAAAGCATCCGTCAAACTTTCCATCGTCGAAAGGACGCTAATTCTTTATATAATTCTTCTAATAAAGTCTCCATTCGAAAGTGACTGATCATGAGCTCTGTCAAATCTTCAGCTGTAACATCTTCCAATCCCACATCACGCTCAAGTCATCGATTAAATTCTCCTGACGTGCTACTTTTTCAAAATCTGGCTCAAGTTTACGCCAAACTGCATTCAAGCATTTTGCTGAAACTTCTTCATCCTAAGCCAACTGTTTTAAAATGCCTTTTAAAATATCGAAAGATATCTTTAACTGCTTTATCATTTCCATCAATGTATTATATACATACATGTGACCTTCTAACCCTGAGGCGGGTCTTTGCCACTTGGAGGACACTACGCGATCTCCAGCAGAGACACGTTCGTCCCAACCCTGATGCCAGACTGTAACGGTCGTCCACCAGGTTATCTAAGCTCTTCAAATACGAGTCAGGTTGCCAGCCATGAGCCCGGGAGCCGAGCTGTCAACGTGCGGATTGTAACAATAATAATCAGACGAGGCCAATTCGTATTTAATTATGGTCTGATCGGTGCTACGGGCACCTCCCGTACTTTTGTACCCAGGATGAAGCTGTCAGACCGGTCCGACACAGGTCCATCCCTTACCATCCACCCACATCGCATATACTGGCTTGGGACCGGGTAAATCGGTGCAACAAAAGCAGTTTTTTTCTTGAAAAGCGTGAAATTTCTTAAGAAAAGGGAGAAGAGAGAGGGAAAGTAGCTATGCACAAGTCTCCGAAAGTCTATGCAAAGCAAGCAAATTCCCTGTAGCAAATCACACTGCTGACCAAATCCATGCGTCCAAAAGGGCCCTCCACCGGGAGACCCATGGGGGAAATGCGTCTAGGTAAGGACAGAACCACAGAACGTGACTGTAATCCTGACATACATGCTACAAGGTTAAACTCTTTAAAATTGAAATTACCGTGGCCAGTCAGGAATTGACTGACCCAGAAGTCTGGGCACCTCCTGTAGCACACACGTCACCGAATTGACCTGGATAACTGCCTGGCTCCTCATAACATCATGCTTGTGCCATTTTCCATGTTAAATTTTTTTTCTTAAGTGGACCCAACCATGTACATTTTTCAATGAATTTTCCAAACTAAAAATCGTCAACACGTTCCAGTCCGCTGGGTTCCGCGTCGAGTTTTGCGTTGGGCCGGGCGATTTCGCGAAAAAAATAGCAAAAGTTAAGTACTTCAGTTTAATCGATGTAACTCTGATACCATTTAAGTTACGCCAATACTTTTGTTGTGTTCATAGAGGTTATTTATGTAAAAAAAATAATAGTTCAAAACTTCTCAAAGTGTGGGCTGCGTATCAATGAAAAATAAATGATTTCGGTTTAACATCAGCGCCAACGAGGACTCGACAACGCGTCCCCCGTACTTCTACGGTGACCCGCGAGGACGCGTTTTCGAGTCCCCCGGACCGCAACGTGTTAATATTGTTTAAAAAGCTTTTTATGCATTGCAAGGCAATTTATTTTCGGACTTTTCGTCAAGTAGGAATTTTAGGGTCATCTGAAATTATTGTTTTAGCACTTTTGTACGATATCCCGATCTCTACGACAATTTCAGATAATGCAAAGCCTTCAATAAGCTCATGGATTACACGAACTCTTATTTTCCACTGATCTCGGTCACTTAAAATTGATTGTGCTAGCTTATAAATTGGGTCCATGGAAGGGTTTTTTCATTGACCAACGCACGAGTCGACCCAAAATAACGGATTTTGCGTTGCTTAAAGAACGTGTCCATCACCCGTGTGCAGAACTTTAGGCAGATAATAAGCTTTGAAGATTGCAATAACCCTATGATCCATTGGTTGCAAAAGATATGTTGTATTGGGAAGCATGTAAGCAACCTTGACATCGAATGGTGTTCTTATTCCATCAAGGTTTTGAGGATGTCCTGAGAATATCCAAGAGAAATGCCTTGTGTGGTAATTTATTTTCTCGACAAAAGCAAAGCCCAAGACCCAAGCTTTCTTGTTCCATTTTCAATAAACTGGCAACACGTCTTTATTAAGACCCTTTAAAGCAGGGGGGTGATCAACCTTTTTTAACAACGGGTCAGCTACAAATTTAAAATAAAATATAAATTATAAAATCCAAACATTTCAAGTCAAGATATTGAGGAAACCTTGAGAAAATCTTGACAAAAAAAAATATTCTATTTTTATGTGTTACAGCGGAACCATGTTATTGGATTCCGTGTTATGGGAGGGTTTCTTGTTTATTAAAATATTAGCTGAAATTTTTTCCAATAAAATATTAGCTGAGAATTCTATGTTTTTTGCAAAAGTTCTGTTATATTAGCTTTTAGCTAATTGGAATAAATATTATGCAGTTCGATATTTATTTAAATGAGGGGTTTTAAGCTAAATTTTAGGTTCTTCTCCAACAACCGCGTCGTCCGAAGGGGGTCTATTTATAAGGCAAAACAGACCCAAGCATTTCAAGTCAATAGTTATTTATTCATAATTTGGTCGATATTTTGGATTTTTAAGCTAATCAATATGACGCGTAAATGACACGCGCACTCGACCGCCAAATTCTCGTTGCACGTGTCACTAGTATACGTTTCACTCGCATTTGGCACAACGTTACGGATGCGAGCTAGAAAAAACATCGTTTTTATTTTTTTCGCAATTGCGGACAATAAAGTCGATTATCATTTATAATATTTATACAAATAGTTTAGTATATGTAGAATTCATATTAAAAGAATTATTCGAAAAAAATCAAAAACTAAGAGACCCAAATAGACCCCATCGGCACGGCTAGATTAATGACAAATTTGCCATTGCTTCATTGCCATTAGTTGATTTATATATTTGCAGATATAGACGACACAACTCGCGATCAGTTTTCTAAACATTAAGGCTTTGTCTATTTTTTATCCGTCGAATAACTCACATTGTTGTTTCAAGGGAGATAGATTGCCGTGCCTTCTTAACATTTTTAGATAACTCTGATGCATTTCTTTTATCCGACATAATGATCCTTCTTTATTCTTGTATACATGGGTACCTGAAAATCAGTCTAGCATAGAGAAAATCCGGGAGTTATGTTATGTTATAATAAATAATTTGTATTCTACCTATAGTTTTAACCGCATCTTCTCTAACCAACTGTATTCGAACAGGCTCCCAATGGCGCAGAACGATGGAATACTATAGAATTTTCTAAAATAAATCATATATACTCAACGTGTTTGATTGGAATGACTGTACGATAGTTTTATATATTTTCTATATATATTATAGATGAAAAGGTGTAATAAATAAAAAACTGCATATAAGATTGTCCTGTTTTATTTATTCCAAAGCAAATTACAAGGTGTTTACATTCGGAAGTAACAGAACCAAAAAACGTTACAACTATAATATGTGAATATTCCATGCATACTAATTAATGGTTTTTATTTACCTTTCACAGAGTGAAACAAATAGCGCATTATTATTTTCAACATAATTAGTATTAGAAGGAATTTGAAAAGTTAATCAAAATATATAGACATATATATAGATATATATCCGTGAACGTTTGTCCAATACAATATAAACAAATTATAGTTTAATATCTAGTTATATAAATTATCTATTATAAGACTAACATTATATATTCTTCAATATTAATAAATTTGCTTATTTCATAAATGAACAAATCCACGTCGTATACATATTCACACGAATATGTATATCGTAAAAAATAAAAACATAAATTTAGAAAATATTCTTTACTTTCCACTAGACCTGATCAAATCACAATCGAATGAATAAAATATAGGAATTTAAGAAAAAACAAGAGCGACGTTAAATTCCGCTCGTACATATATCATATTGAAGGGAATAAAAATTTAAAAACCATTTTGAAAACAAATCTTACGAGAGATCAAACTAAAATGCCAAAGAATCGAACATCGAAACAGTACTCGGATGTAAACTATACGTCAAAATAGTTTTGTGAGCGGTATTTTGATTGAGATATTCCGTACTTTAAAAATCAACAAACAATAATACGGAATGGAAAATTTTGTTATAATAATAATTTTAAAATTTCTTAAGATTACTTACTAAACAATGTATACATACACATCATTTTTCCATATAAAATGAATATATATTCCATACATATATAGCAGTCTTTGTTATTTTAGTTTTTCATCAATCTCTTAATCGGCTTTCAAAACAATCTGTAATATACATACATATATATATAATTACTCTAGTGTTAATATTTACACTTAAACGTAGGCAGCACCTCGATTCCAAAGGTAAAGCAGAGTTTATCATAGCTATAAAAATACTTTTTATAACCGAATCAAGAAAAACAATAAAAGAAAATACGTTAAAATATCTCATCTGACGCACAAATGTCTCTCTGCTAACTCTGCAAACAGGCTACCGCTAGATTATTTTTTATTAAGTAATAAAATATGCGTAAACGTGGCTATCAAACTATCGATATTCGGAAAGCGTAATTGATCAACTGCTTGAAAAGAGTTAAAGACGTTAAAAATACCCCAAGATTTTTTTTTTAAATACACTTTTCGCATCTCATCATTTTTTTATTGCCTCGATTTCAACACCACGATGGAATATTAAAAAGCTGCAGTATAAGTATATATAGTATTATCGTTGATTTTTGCAAAATTCCATTACAATATTTTAAATATGTATTCATAGTAAAACTCCGCGTAAACTTTTACGTTTTAAATGAAAATTTTACGTTTAAAATTTGAAGAAAAAAAAAATTAAAATAAGTACTCGCCATTTCTCTACAAAAAAAAACAAAAATTATATACACATATATAATTTCTAAACGATATCGAAAAATGTGGATAAAAAAATGCAGCGAGTATATCATTACGGAATGAAAAAAAGAGTTTTACTTTTACATACACGTTATTTTGTACTAAAATGTAAATCTATATTATATTATTAGAAATATTAATATTTAAAGAATATACAACTCTATTAGGAAAAATCGACTTAAATTATATCACTTTCAATACATTGTAAAATTCTAACGTATCTAAAATTACAAAAATTTGATTCTGATACTATATATATATTTGTATACATATTAACATATGACAAAATCAGTCGACATAAGAATTAACATCGAGGCGTCTCAAAACGAGAGAGAGTTAAAACGAGAACCGAAAAAAAATAATAAAACAACTATTGAAAGGATATAAAAAAATACTATCCTAATATAATTGTGCGTTCCTTCGAAAAAACTTAATATCTCCCTACCCTACTATATATCATGCATACACAATTATACACTATGTGCGCGAATGGATATATATCAAAGAATCACCCGAGTTGAATAAAAACTATATATGAATGGCACGAATAAACTATAACATCGATTAAAATATATATATAAAATTAGAGCGGAGAGCAAAAAAAAGTATGTTTGTTAACCTGAGAAATAAAATAATGCACTCGCTCGACATGTGAACGGGGTTGCGACGTCTTACTTATTAGTGCCATGGGATGACGGGCGGAGCCGAGAAAAACATTAATTAGAGGTAACTTAAAAAAGGAAACCGCATCGGTTGGGCCGCGGTGAAACGTGAATAATCATTAACGATGTTATGTGCTACATAGAACATTTTCAAAGTTGACAGGTAACCCAGCCTTTTATTATTCAAATGTTAATAAACAAAAATCAATCGCCGACGGTCGTATCTCGGCGCCGATCGTCGTGTAGAAATGCGCCGTGCGATCGCCCGGCCCGAGATAGGAGCGTGCGAGCAACCGTATTCTCATAAAGGACAACCGAGTATTAAAATATAAATGTTACTATTATTATGTATCACAATATATAATAATGTGAAGATTCATCATTTTAAGTAACCTTGCGTCTCCGACGACAGGTGATGAAATTCGGAAGCCGTACGTTCGACGGCGATCGCCGATCGTGACGAAATTATTTCCCAAATAACGAACAAATGAGAATGAAAATAAACGAGTTGACTCTACTAAAATGAGCTGACGGAAAATATACACATACAATAATTATATTCTAATATACGAGAACATAATTACAATGTTAATATAAAAATATAAACGCATTTCTTATATAACAAATAAATAAATAATATTCTTCACATTATCACAATTGGTCTCTACAATAAAAATACTAGTATTTATTATTAATATTTGTAATCACAATTGTCATAATTTACTTAAGTATAATAAAAAAAAAAATATTCTTATACGGCGGTCTCGTCGGCCGTCTCAATCCTGTGAAACGGTTTGGCGATCTCGGCGTACACTTTGTTGATGGGTACTTGACTTGTGGTGTTGTCGGTTAGATCGGGGGTCGGCTGCAGAGTGAGTTCGGACAGGGCGCCCAGGATCGAGTCGGCCGTGAGTTCGGTCTCTCGTTCGACTCCCTGAAAATATTAAATCGATTTTAGCATCAATATTTAAAAAAAATAATTTAACATCTATTTTTTAAATTAAATTTAATCATAATTTACTAGGAGATACAATGAGCCCTCCTATAACGTTTCCGATAAATTGCTTCTTTCTATAAAATGCTAATATTTTCGAGTAAACACTTCTATAGCGTTTGCCGTGGTTTTTTGTATAGCGTTCATTTTACAAAACGCAATATTTTCAGGGTCAAATTAGAATTTTCGTAAATATATTATTAATGTGTATTTTAAATATATATGTGCACTTAAAAAATAATTGTCAGTAGCTTTTTCCCCTTTACCCCGCCCGCTAGGCGTGTTCTGTTTCTGGTAAATTACCGTCTAAAAACGTTCCAGGGATATTCATCAAAATACAGTAAGAAAATATTTTGCTACTTATGGATAGATAGTCGTGGAACAAATTATGATAAGTACAGTCAACCCTTCTATAACGTTCAGATAGGGACCACGCTATAGAAAAAA